>JAANDH010001194.1:33670-75816 GCA_011799765.1 Nymphaea thermarum
AGAGAGAGAGAGAGAGAGAGAGAGAGAGAGAGAGAGAGAATTGTAAGGACCAGACTTGTAAGGATTCATTTTAGTCATTCATGAATGGACGATTGAAAGAAAGTTGCTGATCAAGGCTAGATAACTAAAAGATCTTATGTCTTTTTTTCCATGATTTTCTCTCAATTATTCACCTTGATAACACCTTACAGGTTTCCACTCAAGCGTTTTATATCTGACAATGTATTTGCAGAAAATAAATACAACTTTTAAATTGAAAAGAAACTTTCAAAAAAACAAATTTCACTTCGGGGACTCGACTTTCTAAGGCTGCCCAAACTCAGGGATGCTGACAGGACTGAACAACTAAATGCATTGGAAATTGGATGGAAACAAGATTTAATTGCTCGTACAAGAACCTTTTACGAGAGAAAATAAAACAAGCTGTTCTTATCTGTTCTAGAGCATCTTAATTAAGAACACATGCCCTAGAATAATGAGATGAAAGTAAATCACGTCCTAGTATGGTGAAATTAAATCCAGTTACCCAATTTGAGTTGATCCGTATCAAATAAGTTGCTTGGATATCAAAACTCATTGTACTTCTTTCAACTTAAAAAGCAACTATTTATTCAAGTAGTTACAAAATTTAAGGGCATTGATTAAAGATGAAAATAGGTCTATATAATATAAGGATTCACTTTGGCTGTACTTCTGATTTGATTTTTAATGAACTCACGTCAACGCTAATTCATGGGGCCAACTACAGAAAGAAATCTTGATAAACAAAACATGTGGTTATTTTCCTTAATTGTTCTTGATGAAACTACTCACAATAGAAAGGCTTTGTCTTGTTGCCTACCAATTGCTGCTGGCATGATCAGTTGTAGGGTGAGCGAGAGGTTCATCCCACCACCCGAAAAAGCCTCCCTGCTTCTGAGGTCCTCAATTGCGTTACACCCTTTTGAGGTCATACAATTTAATTTTTGCATCCATTTTTGCAAATGATTCACTTTTGAAGCATTCAATTTTGCATACACTTGAAAAGAAGGTTAATTTCAAACCCAGTGTTTTGCTTATAATTAAAAATAATCTTTTCAGATTTCTTTTAATAAAACTAAAGTTTCAAAATTTTAACTTGAAAATGAAAAAATGTTAGATGTATTTTTTAATATTATTTCAGGTCACTAGATAATATTCTTGCCAATTTAGTTGACGATTTTACAGAAATTTATTTGATATTTTTTTATGTTGCTGGAAAATACAGCCACTTTTATGAGACTGTCCATGACAGATATCTCAATTCACACACAAGGGTCGTGACTTTTCCTCTTTTCACAGATTCATTCGTCTTCCTTCTACCGTAAGCTTGTCCGTTGTCCTTTTCCGATCTTCTTCTCACGCAGTCGGATCCAGAAGCAAACGAAGGGAACAAGAACCCCGAAACTCCAAGAGAAACCCTAATCCTTCTTCTTTCCGCTCTCCCTTTCAACGTTCTGATCTCCATTCTGTCTTGTTCTTCTTATCCAGTCTGCAGTTTATAGGTCCTTACAGTTTCTTGCCTGGATGAGTATCGGGATCTCGCGTAAGAGAAGGACCCCCGAGTAGCAGCTTATCTCTAAAGAGAAGGGGGTGATCCAGAGGGAAGACGCCATGGGCGGCGTCCCGTCAACTCCGAGGAGGGCTGCGCGACTTCGCAGCGAGGCGGAGGGCCTCCTCGGCGTCTTTGTCGGTGAGAAGCCGGTTCCACTATCGTCGAATTTCTGGCATGAGCTGCTCGAGCTGCCCTTGACTGTACGGTGGCCGGAGGAGAGGGTGCTTGAGGCCTGCCAGGCTCTAGGTGAGTTGCCGAACGAGTCGTTTCTTCTGCTCTGCTCTCTCTCTCTCTTTTGCTTTTCTTTTTTCTTTTCGTTTACGTTTATCTGGGGTTTTGAGTTGGCACCTGTTTGTTTCTGTTCGTCGTGAATGCATTCGATAATTGTGTAAAAATGCTAGATGGATCACATTGCACACCGTTTGTGTGTGTGCGTGTGTGTATCTGCGTGGGTTCTTGACGGGTTATGTCAAATTCTGATGGCATTTGATTCTTCACTTTTCTGAGACAAAAATTCCTTGCGCGAAAACCATTTCGCACCTATCTTGCAATCTTGGTTGATAGATTTTTCTTTTTGCTTTGCAGTGTTCGGACCTTTGTAGTATAGCTCTTCACGTTCAGTAATTGATCAATATGCTTATTAAAGCCATGAAAAGGGACTTAAATAGAAGAGCAAATTAGGAAGAACGATTTGGAGGAACCATCAATTAACTCGTTCGTTAGCTAACAATGCTGATCGAATGGCCCGCAGCTAAATGGAGGAAACCGTTTGGTCTGTATAATCGGGGAGATTGCGTTTTGGTACCCCAAAATCACATGAGTGATAAGCTTCACCTCAATTTCTGTTTTCAGATAGCCATCCATGATCTGGCTTCATCCATCTGAGTTTTCACATTCGCTTGCTTAGTTGCTTGTAATCTTTTTGCATATTTCACGCAACGGTTCTTAAGGCGCTGAGCTGCTTCTCTATGTCGATGATCCGCAGAGGAGATGGTAGGTACTAATTAGGTCTTAGGTATGTTAAGCCCAACCTGAGATTTCAGGTTTGGTTCAGATAGCCATGTGTGGAGTTGTCTCATCTATCTTTTGATTTCATCATTATTTCCCCTTTGGAAAACTGCGATGCTTTTCAAGGCAGTTTCTTTGAAAAGCAGCTAAAAGTTTAATGGCAATAGAAACAGTGTTAATGTATTGTTGAATGCACTGTACAATTGTAACACGTGCTATTTGTTATTGTTTTTTAGGTCTCTAATCTATAGGTTATTAGGTATTTGGCTGAACCGAGCAAATAGCTACCTTGTTGGCTGTATTTTTTATTAATTTTTCCATTCTCTTCATTCATGTTTAATTTTCTGTATGCTGATGGTGGTCTATTTTTTATATCTGACCTTATGCAGCACAGAATAATTACTACACGAGGCACCTCGCCAAGATTATGATCATACTTGTCTTGTGCTTGCAAGAATTGACAGCTGTAGGTGCAGCGACACCCACACTTTACTTAAAAGCTATAAATGGAGCACATATATCTTCTATTTTCTTGAAATATTTGATAGAAAATGCCAAGAGCAACAACTTTGAAGAGCTTTATCTTATCATTGAGGAGGAAGAAATGCACAAGAGTTTCCAAAATGGTAATTGATCATTTTGTCCTTTCTCTTTCTCTTACTTAATGCAGGCTTCTATGTTTTGCTTAATCTCATACTTATGTGATGGTTCATAATTGTTTTCGCTATTGATTGAGATAAAGCTAGCTAAATCAGTGTTGTAGAAATTGGTTCCTAAACCAAATTGGATGATTCACTGATTCAGCTGAATCAATCGTGGATCGGCCAAAGATATCTTAAAAAAAATAAAAATCTTAAAATATTTTTAAAAATAGTTAAAAGCTGACACATGGGGTAGTTGAATCAGCCACCAAATCGAATTGGTTTGCCACTGATTTGATTCAAAGTGATTCATTCAGGCCCAATTTTGACAACATTGGGCTAAACCTGAGTTTGTTCCAGCAGCCTGCAGGGATTATCATGCTTATAAAGTCCCCATAGCTTAAATATGCACACTTTTCAGGTCTAAATTGTTGGAAATAGTTATACCTTTCTTTGTTCCATAAAACCTGGGTTCTGGTTTCGTTTAAGTATCCTCTTTTTATTCTTAGGGAGTTATTAATTATGCAAGGTTTTGGCTGTGGTTTAGATCAGGTTGGAGCTTTTATCATGAAGGGCTTACTTAGCTTTATCAGCATGTCAGAGATAAGGTAGAAGTTGTTTTTCTCCTCTCCTTTTTGACTAGTTTTTGCTACTTACCTATGAGAAAGAAAAAACTGCTGTTTTCTGTTGCTGATAATTCTACTGTACTTTATTGCAAGTTCCGATTCATGTCTCCTCCATCATGAGGTGCTTAACTTGATGCTTGTGGCTATGTCGACCCAGCTTCGATCTGGGCCCTCTCCAGGGCCAAAAGATGTCCATCCATTTATTGATGCTGCAATGACGCAAGTAAGGGTCCTGATTTCTGAAATTTTCTGACTGTTAATTTTATCTTCTATCTAGACTTTGGTTGACGTTGTTATCTTTCCTTTTGCAGGGAAATGCCTTAGTTGGTTCTGTTGTTCGCAAATTATTGCTTACCTATATTACAAGGCCTGGCATGCCTTTTACTTCTACATCTTATCTGCCTGTTCCTGGAGGCCAATCTGGTGTTCTACAAAAAGTTGGATCTGCTGCTGGTACATACCCTTTTTTTGGTGTCAAATTTCAAGAATAAAGTATAAGCAAGAACTATGGTACTTTGATTTGTTTGATTGTATGCTTTCTTTCTTTTACTCAAGATATTTGGAATAGAAGAGAGAATAGTTTTCGGCTTTTCGCATCAGATGTGCATTTTTTCTTCATAAATATGTGCAATTAAGATGTTTAGATGCTGGCATCAAATTGAAAGAAACTTTTGTAAATGCTGCTTGCAGCTTCTTTTGTTCTTCTGCCGTATTACACGTTCAACTATCTTGTTAGTTCTAGTGGTGAAGGATCAGGGAGTTCATTGGCAGATAACAGCCTCCTTATCTTGCTTATTCTCATCCATTATCGGAAGCGCATCATTGTGGACAACTCTTCTCTGGATAAAATCGAACCAATTAACAACGCTAATGGGTGCCTTAAAGTAGATTCTTTTTTTGATGAGAATTCCTACTGCAGAGCTTTGGAAAATGCAAGAGATGTTGAGTGTAAGTTCATGCCTGTCCGATTGTTACAGTGGTACTTCGTATTTTGCTACATCAATTTTAACTCTGCTTCATATTGTAGTTGACCTTGTAGATGTGGAGAGTGATGCACAAAGTGGGCCGGTTGTAAGACTTCCCTTTGCTTCTCTGTTTGACACTCTTGGGCTGTAAGTGTTGTCTTTCTTGTGTTTCAGTCTTTTTTTTTCGCTATACATTGTAAAGCCGTTGTCACTTTGGACTGCAAATATCTTTGTCAAAAACAATTTATGTATTTTAAATCATAATGTATAAATATGGACTGGATTATGTTATATTGCACTTGATACCTTAGGTTTCTATGCGACATCTAGGCACCTTAGAGGGTTGAGGCCTATGTGATGCTTAGCACCTATGTCACAAAGATACAAGTGGAGGTACAAGGTATGATAAGTCTATTGTATAAGATTTGGGTACAGGATATTGTTATTTATGTATATGAACAACATTAAGCTACAAAGTAACTATGTTTTTTTTTTCAAAATTGCTTTATATATCAAGCTGCAAATTGGGAGTTAAACACTAGATGTTTGAAATATGACAAGTGTGTTACTTAACAATTTAAAAACAAATGTTATAGATAATGTGAAGCTACAAAGGAACACTAAATTTTTCAAAAATGCTCTACAGATGAAGTTGGAGATTAGGAATGAAACACTAGATGTTTGAAATATGACAAGTATGTTGCTTAACAATTTAAAAAGAAATGCTAGATACCATTCATCCTAAGCATAATGACCTATATGAGAAGCCCCCAAGTTCCAATACGGCTGCAACGTTGGTACCACACTTCGATAGAAGTACCCATGTTGCATCTGTTACCTTCATCTATGTGATAATCTAAGTCACACAGGTGCACCAACTATGGTAGCGTACCTGCGCCTGCATCAGTGCGGGTGTTGGTGAGGCCCGACACGGCGTCAAATGAGTTTTGGCCGAGTTTTCATTGATATATCAATTCAATGTAACCTTGATAAAAAAAAGTTCAAAAATATAGACAAACAACATTACTTATATAACAAATAACATATATATATATATATATATATATATATATATATATATATATATATATATATATATATATATATATATATATATATATACACGCACACACACACACACACACACATACATATATACGCACCTGCACCCAATTTCTTTTGGAACTTGCCGCATCCGCATCCGCACCGGCACCAGCACTTGCACCCGCACCCATGTGACATAGGTGATAATAGGCACATCTTCACTTCATGGTCAACTATTTCTACATGTTGAGTTGTAAGGAGGTGCTCTTTGAAATTGCTTTCTAACTTGTTCGTTATCGAACATGGGAAATTGCAGCTTGATCCTTGTTTTTTTGCTTTGTTATTTTTGTAAACCGAAAGGGAGAAGCACTAATCTTTGGCTAAGAAATCACAAATTTACTAGTGTTCCCATTTTAAATGGGTAATGATCATGCATTTGTGTGTGAATGTTTTTCAAATTTGTAGGCAGTGATAAATTGTCGTCTTTGGTTCTTCGTTGTATTTGTGCTCTGGTGGTTGGTTCAATTAAGCTAGAGTCAAGTGGTAAATTTCATCAAGGGAATTCTGCTACTTCATGTAATGTAGAAGGAGCTAGCTTTCTCATGAACAAATAGTATATAAACTACTCCACGAAAATCTGTGAGCAGAAGATCTATCCAGTAGCAAATACCTGGTGGTAGCCTGATAGGCTATGATGAACTGTTAGCCATGACATTTTTGTGCTGTCCGAGGATAGCATGATTTTTCCATTTTTTTTTTCAACTATTTCTGCAATTGGTGCAGGTACTTGTTTGATGAGAGCTCTGTCTTGCTTCTTTACTCATTGGTGCATGGAAATTCTAATTTCTTGGAGTATGTTTTGGTGCGGACTGATTTGGATACATTGGTATGTATCTATAGCAACATGTATTCATTTCATTCAATTAATATGCTCATTTTTACTTGAGGCAAAATATGTGCTTTGTTTTTCTCAATGATATTGGTTTCCTATGTTATCTGTCTGAAATTATATCAAACTTTGTCTTCTATCAGCTTGTGAATCTCAAATTAGTTTCAATAATTTAAAATTTTAAATATCCTTTCTAACTTAGATGTTCTTTTTATGGTTATATGTCATCCGGGAAGTTCATTAGTTGGTGCATGATATGCAGAAACAGAATAGTACTTAAATGATTTTTAATGGCCCTTGTGGTCTTGATAAGGTATGGCCCTTATTGGCCTTGACTCCTAATTTTCTGGAAAAGTACATTAGGGTCAAAATGGCATGGGCCTTGTGCTCTGTCATAAGTTGCTAGTCCTCTTCAGGACCTTTTTATGGTTCTGATTTTTGACTCCTGACTCCTAAGTGTCTTGAGGAGTGCTTTAGAATGAGATAGTGTAACCTTGTCATCCTGTCCATTACAAGTTGCTACTCTTCTTGAGGTCTTTCTCAGTTTGGTGCTGGGTATGTTAATTGTTTGATATTTATCAAAAGCTTCAGTTAATTTGATTGGTAATGTTGGTGCTTTTAACTGTCTTAGTGGATTAGAAGTTGCTGATCCAGTAAGGCAAAAAGTTTAAGGGAAAAAAGAAGTGCCGAAGACTGGTGCATATTCTGGTTCACATGGTTGGGCATGTGCATTTGTGTCTGGGTTGTTCTAAGTATTGTTCTAGTGGGAATTCTACATCATTCGTGGAGATTTGATTGTGTAATCTACGCTTGTTGTGGATAGCTGATGCCTGTACTGGAGATGCTGTATGATGCTTCAAAGAGGACCTCAAATCAGATATATATGCTGTTGATTATCCTACTCATACTAAGTCAAGATTCGTCTTTCAATGCAAGCATCCATAAGCTGGTAAGAGTTAAGTCATTGTCTCAGTAGTTGTGAATGTTTATGCTGCATTTTTCCTTGATATATTGTTTATCAGATCTTGAATTCCTTTTCAGATACTTCCAAGTGTTCCTTGGTACAAAGAGCGTCTTCTGCACCACACTTCTCTTGGTTCTCTGATGGTTGTGATACTCATTAGAACAGTAAAGTATAATCTTTCAAAGCTGCGGGTATGCTTATCCTTGTAGAAAATTTTCATCTGCATATGCTTTTTCCTGTTTTGTTTTTTGTTTTGTATGCTGAAGTTGTTCCTGAAAATCTTGGCTACGTTCCTGGGCAAAAGTAAAACCACGAGAGTATCAGATGAATCTGAAGTGCATGTTCTCCTTCCTTTTTGAATTTAGTGCTATATCACTTGAGTGATCAACTATGTGTGCAGTAAGAGATATTTCTTGTTTATGTTTTTGACTTTATTCTGATATGTTCCTTTTGTCTGTAAAAATTTCCAGGATGTGTATCTCCACACAAACTGTCTTGCAACTTTGGCAAACATGGCTCCACATGTTCATCGATTGAGTGCATATGCTTCACAAAGGCTAGTTAGCCTTTTTGATATGCTTTCACGCAAGTATGTTATGCTTCACTTCTACATTATATATATATATATATATATATATATATATATATATATATATATATATATATATATATATATATATATATATATTTTGCAATTTGGCTGGTGAAATCGGGAAGTGCCAATGGTCCCATTTTTCAGAAACATATTTAATTTTCTAGGAAGGGCTTTTTGGATATTTTGTCTTTTTGAGTGTGAGATTTGAGTTTCGCATTCTTCAACCAGGTACATGAAATTAGCAGAGACCAGAAATGATAAGGTTCTTAAAATTGAAGGTGTCTTTGTTGAAGGAGATGAATTATCAGAAGATACGGTGATGCTCATAATCTCTACACTAATAATATGCTTTCAAATTATTCATCATATGAGTGATATATCATTTCGAATAGTACATCTTACATCATCTAACAGATTGTTTATCTGTGCAGTCATCAGAGCTACACATCTACACAGATTTCCTAAGAATTGTTTTAGAAATCTTAAATGCAATTCTTTCATATGCTTTGCCAAGAAATCCTGAGGTATAGTATTGATATCTGTTCTGTTGTTTTCCTTTTTCAATTTTCTAATTCATGTCCATCATTGATGTATCATGCTTGGTCAGCACAGATGATAAAATGTTGATGTAGCTCATGATGGTGTATCTGATGCTTGATATCTCTTGCATTTTTTCTTGGAGCAGATTGTTTACGCAATAATGCACCGGCAGGAGGTGTTTCAGCCTTTCAAGAATCATCCACGCTTTAGTGAACTACTTGAAAATATTTACACAGTATATTTCACCCCTTTTTTAATGAATTTTTCTAGCATATATTCTCCTGCTGTAGATGCAAGTTTTTCACTGAAGATATACTTGAGATAATGTTTTTGCCTGAAACATTCTTCGCTTTAGGTTTTAGATTTCTTCAATAGTCGCATGGATGCACAAAATATGGATGGGGAGTTGTCTGTCGAGAAGGTGTTGCAGATAATAATCACTAATTGTCGATCTTGGCGAGGTGAAGGAATGAAGGTAATCCCAACTGCAATCCGTATTTCTATTCATACTGGTCTTTTTACATTTTTAACATTTGTAATCACTTGAGAAATCAATCGTTACAAGTATTACATCTAATAATGTAATTCTGTAATGGTCGGAAATGAGCAGATGTTTACACAATTAAGGTTTACATATGAACAAGAGCATAATCCAGAGGAATTCTTCATTCCATATGTATGGCAGCTAGCCCTTTCAAACAGGTTTGCTTTTTTTTTTTCTTTTTTCTTTTTTTCCCCCTGTTTCATGTGCTCTGGTACTGCTGTTTTCAGCTTTACAGTTGTAAATAAATATACTAATGGAAACGGGTATGGTTGATGAGTGGCCTCATTCTCTCTCCTTATGGAACTTTTACAGTGGAATCGATTTTAATCCCAGTGCTGTTCAGTTGATTTCTGTTGAATCACCTCCAGAAGTAAGTGCACTTGTACTAGTCTGTCATACTACTAGCATTAGTTTTTTTTTCATTTATTTTTGTATTAATGCTCCTATTAGTGTTTATTTTATCTTATACTATGATATGCTATGTTTTTGAATTATACTATGCTTAATCTGTCGTACTAGTTGCTTTTATTGTTGTACTATGCTGACACAATGACTTGCTTTGTTTTCTGCATTTGTATTCTATGTTTTATGTTTTCAATCCGTTTTCTCACTGTCAGTTTATAAAAGTGGAGTCTTCTGTTTTCCTTTTCCTGGGGATGGTGATTGTCAAGGTCCAATCTCCTCGAAAGAAGGAGAGCCCACGTTTAGTCCAGTTTTTATTGTGTATGTGAACTGGCATTTCATATTTGGTATTGTTTACGAAAGGCTCGTCCCTCTTCAAACAGGAAGCTTATGCCGAAAATACTGCAGTGATGACTCCCGAAGGTGAGCAGATCGTGTAGGTTGCTTTTGGTCTTGTTCCCCTTATTCCATCTAAGCGTTTCTGAAGCGTGGGGTGATGTAAATATATATACTACAACAGAAAATATCTGTTCATTCTTTGTGTTATGTAAATTGGCTGCAAAAGGTTAGTGCATAATTTCTCTTTTTGTTGAATACAAATCGTAAAATATTGAATAAGAGATGCTCTCAAGTCTATTATTTTTCTGTGTTACAGCCTTATTCTATTTTGTGGTCTTATAAGCTCTAACAGCACAGAGAGAGAGAGAGAGAGAGAGAGAGAGAGAGAGAGAGAGAGTAAATATGATTTATATTGTAAGTTTTTCATAATCTAATCCGATTAACAGATGTAAAATATATGAAAATCATGAAAATATAGACATAAAAATCCGATATCCAGAGTAAATTTTAAAAACTGTTAACTTATAATTTGTTTAGTTATACATCAGATTGTTATGATCTTTCAAATAAAAGGCCCGGCGTGGCTTCTTTTATTTATCGGCTGATGCGGACTGGTTAAACGCCGAATCAACTTATATCAAGCAGCTTCCTTTTTTATAAATAATAATTTATTATTAAAATTTATAAAATCAATAATTTATCAAGAAACTTTTTATAAAATTATTTTTGGCTGATCCAGGCTGATACATAATGGGCAGATACTCCTTGCGACGTGCAGATCCAATTGCAATGTTTGAAAATGTATGACTAAAAAAATCATGATTTTTGGATGCACAAATTAGTTTTAATAACTGAAAACCGTTAATTTCTGATTGCTCATAAAATGTTATCTAAACTTTGTGATCTTTTCAATTTTACAAAATTGAAAATTCTGACCCACCACCAGAAAGCTGAATATTCGAATGCGCAAAGTGTCGCGTGCGCAGGCGCGCACACACGAGTAGGACCAAACAATTGGTTTGTAACTCGTGTTAGAAAAACTAATTTTATTCATGTGTTTCTTATGTTCAAAACTGTACAAATCAACATAAAAATCATGCCTTGGAGACATAAGATGAGTTTTGTAAGCTGAAAGAAAAAATGATTAATTATTAAACTTTAAACATATTCACGTGTATATGAATTTCTACTCTTTTGATTATAATATATTTTCATTTACAAATACTTCGCAGCCAATTTAATAAAAAATGAAGATCATTGTGTAGTCGAGTAAAAGAGTGACTATGTTGCCGGTACTACTCCATGTGTGTGTGTGTGTGTCTGTTCACTATTCCATGTTTACGGAAGAATGCAAATAACAAAAAATTTGACACGTAGCTGTGATTTTGTGAAGTTTTTAAACATAACGATCATCGCTTTCTTGGTTTGTATTATTTAAGCAACTGATTTTCATGAATTTAATTTCACGTTAACTTTACAGTTACACTTATAAATGGGACTGAAAGCGCCTAGAGGCATTCGATTTTGGGTATCGGGCAATAAATTCCCCACGTTTTGGTTCATAAACAACTGCCCTCTAATCACACAATAAGTTCACCTGTTACATTCGCAATTCATCTGTCATGATACAAGAACGTAATTAAACATTTTTTTTTTTTGCAATCTAACCTTATAAATATGAGACAAAAAACTAGAATTAAAATTAAATACTAAATCTTTTTTTTTTTTTTTTGCAATCAAGCCTTATAAATATGATTTAAGAGTAATTTGGCAAGAAATATGCATTTAGCCATTTTTTTTTGCTTTGATAATGTTTTTATAATAATTGACAAAAGAATGGCTCTTATAACATCAAAAATTTAACAGTAGCAAGATTAATTTTTTATAAAAAAAATAAATAGTGTTTATAAAAACATTAGGTGGTCACATTGTGTTTAAAATACTTTTTAACAAAAATTTAATAGTTCTGATTTTTGTATCTCACCCAAGTGGTTTGATATTTATCAATCGCTTATAATATAGTGTCACTTATCAAGAATATTAGCTCTGAGGACAGCTGTTTTATCATGGGCTCTCAGACTGCTTCAAAAATTTCTAAAGGTTTTCTGAAAGTTTTCCACAGGGGCCCATTATGTTTTTCAAAACTTTTACAAAAGCCAAATTAAATTCTCTTGAAACTTATAACATGTAATTTTTCCTTTCCAAAATCTAGCTGGGGCCTCCTTGGCTCCACCCCCACTTATGATGTTCATTCTAGGTCGCTTCTCCAGTCGTCCTCACACTTGCAATATCAATCAGAACTTTTCCACGACGCAAAGTAGTAATCTGCTTCGCATTCAAGGGACGACCAGTTGAATAAAAGATGAAAAGCATAAAGCAAGAAGTTTGAGACAAGCAACATCATGCTTCACATTATTGGGTAGACTTTGGGGTCCATGCACCTTAATTTTCAACTGCGAAGGAATATCCACTCTCTGTAGGGTCACCACGTTGCTTAGTTTTTCTCTTTGATCTTTATCATGTGGAGACCTCTCGGAAGATAAACCTTATGTGAGCTGACTGGTACCGAGCCTTACACGGCCCACCAAGGAAATGCATAGCCTGATGTTGACTCCCTTGACTATAGATAACCTCAAGGGGCGTAGCATAGTTGATTGAGCTGGTGACATATAAATGGCATGTCGTCACTTCGATTCTCGTGGGTGCTACTCTCCTGAACTGCAAATGGTAGTAATGCTGTTACTCAGGTCTTGAGACAAGTCCTAAACCTTGGAAGCATAATGACATTGCGGGGAGGCTTCGGCTTCTCGGATATCACCCATCTGGACTGGAGATCATTTCATGAGTTTGAGGCACAAGAGGAAGCATTATTGAGTTCTATTGGATTTTTTGGATCCAGATATTTTTCTTCTGGATTTTTTGTCGACATATAAAACGTATGGGGTAATGTGTATTTGATGAAAATAGAAGATTTATAGATACCCTTTAAGGTTTTGTTTCCAATCCAAGTGTTGTTTACTTTAAAGTAATTATTGATTATTGGATAACTACGTTGTGTGATTATGTATCTTTATTCTTTTATTATTTCTTTCCTTTTAGGGTATTAAATAGATGAGATATTCACTTGTTATGGCACAACTTGGCCTGTTCTTGGCTATCCTTTGGAGTTTGGTTATTAGTTTGCTGTTTGTTTTCAATTTCCTTAGTTTTGATTCATTAGCGAAAGCTCTTTCCTCCTCCAATCTCTCTTTCTTCCTCGCTTCCTCTTCGAATTGCTTGATTGCGGATTGAAAGTCCTATTCACTGCGTCAGAGACTCACATGTTAGGCGACAAACTTGGCCAATGAGAGGTGGATCTGTGTAAGGAAATGTTTTCTTCATTGCTTCGATCTGCTGTGCTATTTGCTGTATTGGTCTGTGCTGGTGTGGGGTCTGTTGGTCATGAACTCAGTTCGAAGTATATTTTCACACTAAATTTTCGAAAAGTCCAACTTGGCAGCCCCACGAATTCATGTTCCTACCAGAGTGGCAGGAATGGTGGGGAAGTTGATGCTGCACTTTCTGTTCCACGGGAAACCGTGAACTGGTTTGGCGCTTGGTCCATGCCACCATTGGTGAGTCGATCGACAGTTCAATCTCCACTACCCAAGTTTTCAAAAGTTTCTGCTCAACACTGGAAAGAATGTTCCGACCAAGCTCCTAGATTTTCTTCGTTACTACTTATGCAATTAGAGATTAGTGATGTCAATGAGGAGTACATTATATATATATATATATAGACAATTTTCAATCCATTATGATGGTCAGTTAAAAAAAACAAAGAGGTGATAGATATTTTCATGTTTAGTTTTAGTTCATACATTTTTGTCTTTCTTTTTCTCTCGCTTTAGATGGACAGCCCTAGTTAACTAGATGAATCACTCTAGATAGCCAAAATCATCATTCACTCACTTACATATAGTGATATAGAGTCAATGTTGCTAGATGCCAGATAGTTGTTGAATAGTTAAAATTTAGAAGCCAAAATCATCATTCAGTCACTTATATATAGAGTCGATGTTGCTAGATGCCAGATAGTTGTTGAAAAGTTAAAATTTAAAAGTTTGTCGTTAAAAAGACCATAAATCATCACTAAAACCACCATAAACCAAATGTTGCACCATAAGCTGTCACCGGTGTCAATGCAGCTACTGTTGTTTTACGATAAACTTTAAAATTACAGTCATTTGACAGCATCAGATCGTTATATATATATATATATATATATACATATATATGAGTGTGTGTGTGTGTTTTCTTTGACCGAGGGCTGCTTATATTGGGATTCTACCTGAATTTGGATCTCTGGTCAAGGAAATGAATCATGAGAGGTTGAATAGACAATCATAGTCGCAAAAATTGCCGGTTTCTTAAAAAGAACAGATCTGACTAAAAATGTAAGATAATGTTTTGCTGAATAAGTGTTTATTTACAGATAGAGCTGTTGGTTGAGGAGAATTCTGGTTTTGTTTCTTGTTTCTTATGATGCTCTTCCATAGATCTTGTCGTTTCAAATGTTTGCCATTTAATTAAGCATTCAATGCATGCAGGCGCTCTTTATTGGTTAATTTCCTTATTGGCAGTGACAACATAGATTTGGGTGTGGAAGAGGAAGGGTTAAAGCAGAGGGAAGGGGATCTTGGTGTAAATCAAAACAAACAAGCAAAGCCAAAATAGATTAGAAAAGATAGATCATTAATGAAATCATTTGAGCAAGAACTATAAATAAATGGGAAGAGGGCTCGTAGCTAGATCAAGTTATACACAATCCTCTAACAAATATTCCCATAATCAAATGGCATTTAGCTGATCGTGTCTGAGTACGAAAAGGGTGGACTCCAAGATATATACATGTGTATGCCCGGGAAATATGAGCTCCATGAGCATTACTGCAAACTATAACTATATTCATATCAGTATGTGATCCAGTAAACTATTTCTTTCTTCCATAGCAAAATATATGTCAAAAAGGTAGATTACGAATAGAAAATCGCTCCTTTTATAAGTTTTTATTTTAGAAAAATAAAATAATCTTCTTTTAAATTGACAGCCTGCAGAAAAAATCTTGTTGAGTTTAATACAGCTAGCACTACTCTTATTTCGTGGCGTTCATATTTCAAGACTTTTAAGAAAATAAAAAATAAAATAAACTTTTGAGACCGGGGCGGAGCAAAAAATATGGTTAAGAGATTCTAGCTATAACATTTTAAAAGTTTGAAGAGGCATCAATATAGAAAAATTATTCCGAAATATCAATCTGAAAATAAGTACCTTTTTGTTGGTCTGTATAAGCAACTGTCCACACCACCCTTGTTTTAAGATAACCAAGCATCCAAATTGGTGCCAAAATGCCATGGATATACGGATTGGAAACTCTGCGCAGCCCCATCCTCTGACTCAGTGGTGTAAAAACGACTGAATTGTCAACTCGAACTCATATTGGCAGCAGATTAGTTCGATTCACCGGCCATTCTAAGGTGCTTGTCGTATTTTATTGGTTTTGTTATCTTTATAATATTTTAAGTTTTTATCTTGTTTACAATTAGCTTTATATTGATATTTGCTTTTTGAGAACAAATTTAGCAACATTCTGTACTGTTTCATAAACTAAACAAGTGAATCAGCAATCGGCCAATTCTGCTCAATTTCTGGTTTTCACAATACCGCTATAGAGAGAGGTCGAAAAGGAAAAGTTGTAGAGCTCTAGTATTGCCACCAATGGTGGGGTTAAGTCTCTACCCTTTCTGCCTGCAAGCATATGCATCGGATCAGAAAGCAGAGACAAAGGGAGAGCACAACAGAGAGTAACAGAAGGAAAAAGCAAGAAGTGCAGGCGTGGATCTCTTATGTCTTTTGCCCATAACTCCCACCAAACTATTATTGCTGCTGCCAAAGGAAGAAAAAAAAGTTTAATTATTGTACTTAACTACTATACCAGAGGTCCAGAGGTGCCCACCAATAAACACCTTGAGTTTTACCTGTCATAAAAAGCTGCCGCCAATTTCTTAAAAAGAGAAACGAAAAGAAAAGAGAGGGGATAACCAGCACACATAAGGACAGAGTATATTTGACAATTTAAATTTGAAAAGATAACTTAGACGTGATTTTATTTTATTAACCAGCTAGTGTTTGTACTCTAAGTGTATTTTACTTTATTAAGCCGGTCGGTAGCAATACTCACTGTGAAAGAAAGCATGCACACGCACACACACACACACAGAGAGAGAGAGAGAGAGAGAGAGAGAGAGAGAGAGAGAGAGAGAGAGAGAGAGATGCAACTAAGAGAGGCATGTGACCGTAAGACAATCAATGAATCAATCATGCACGTTATTGAAAAGTAGAGGAGCAGTGATGCTGCTAACTTTAACAAAGATCTTTCAAGGTTCAACTACATAGGCATTCGAACTAATTTCCTCTCAAATGAAGAGCCCTTTGGTGCCAATTTCTTTCCCCCAGCACTAGTACTGGTGTGGGCCACTTCCCACACCAGTCCTTAAAATATTTTATTACGACTGAGCTGGACCTGAGTTCAGCCACATGTGGTGCCCACACCATGCCTTCCTCAACGTCCTGCAAACACTTTTACTAGGCTAAAGACTGGTTAGTGCCCTTCAACAAAAAAATTTCTGGCTCCACTGTTGTAAAGATCTCCACTATGATTCAAGATCTACCTAAATCCACATAAGGCATTCACACTTCTAAGTTTTGTTATGAGCCTCTGGTTTTCTTCAATTTGTCAAACAGTTGTCTCTTTAATTCAGACCATGTATTGGTCAAATTGAACCAGAATCAACATAACACCTTCACCTGTTCTATGAAGGTGGAAATTAGTCCAGCTCCTGCTCCGCTGTATCAGAAACCATGAAAAGGCTGCATGTCCCAAAACAAGAGACTCGTCTATCTGACAAATGTCTGGAAACTGAGGCACGATTTATTGAAATTAGAAAATTTGGGGGTACCTATTTCAGAGTCTGGACAAAAAGTTGGCGCCATAAATGAAATTTTCCTCAAGGAGAAAACGATGGTATCAGTCTGAATGATTCCTCTCCTGGGTATGATAGGCTGCTGCTTTCTGCTCTACTGCTTCTTCCTTTTCCTTGTGGGCGTTCCCTTTTTATCTCCTCTCCTTACGCTAATCTGCAACATTGTCGAAGTGACTCTCGAACGAGATCTCCGTCTTCCATCATAATCATCAGTCATCACATTATTTCCCACATCTTGCTTCTAAGAGTAGCATATTTTCTTCACTACCCATTTACCATTTTCTCTGTTTTCCATCTCTAGAAAGAGACCCAAGGCTCTCTTTGAGCTCACTGTTCCAAAAGAGAGTGAAGTCATGATATGTAGATATACTTTTTCATGAGAGACGCCGTCTTACGAACAGAGAAATGATGGTATTCATGATTACAGGTCAGGCCATTGTAGTCTTAGACAAGCACGGCAGAGTTGGATAACGACGCTTGCTGAGAATCGCTCATCATAATCTCCTTCACGGGATCCGATTCCCTTTCTGTTCTTTTGAAGGAATAATGTTCTTGGTCTACTGGAAAACTATCAGAGTGTGTAAGTAGAACAGGGAGGGAAAGAAAATGAAGCCTTTCTGGCCTCAGAAATCTTATTTTCGTTGGTGGGTGGGGATTTGAGCTCCAAAAAGATAAAAAAGAAAGAAGGCTGCTGTTAAATGCCTCAAAGACTACAGTTTTAGTTGTATTATCTCTATCCATTCCTCAAACAAGAATCTGAATTGTATAACTCTCTCCCCCCACCGCCATGTCCAGTTCAATTTCTGAAGAGGCCAGCGTATCTTCTTCTAGCAATAAAGGCAGAGAAGAACTCCACGTGGGAGCCCAGACTCCCATTTTCACAGCCTTCGCTCCTCTTCTCTCCCGTCAACAGCCTGTGAAGAGGAGAAGAAATCTTCCTGGGAATCCCGGTTGGTTCGAATTTAAAATCTATTTTTATTCGGTTCCAAAGCTATCATGTGTCTAAACTTCTCACCTTTTGTCCACTCTGTGGGCCTGTGCAGATCCTGATGCAGAAGTCATTGCTCTATCTCCAAAGACTCTCATGGCTACCAATAGATTCATATGTGAGATTTGCAACAAGGGGTTCCAGAGAGACCAGAATCTGCAGCTCCACAGAAGAGGCCACAATCTGCCATGGAAGCTAAGGCAGAGGACAGGGCAAGAGATTAGGAAGAAAGTCTATGTTTGCCCAGAGCCATGCTGCGTCCACCATGAGCCATCAAGGGCTCTGGGTGACCTCACAGGAATCAAGAAGCATTTTTGCAGGAAGCATGGGGAGAGGAAGTGGAAGTGTGAGAAATGTTCAAAGAGATACGCAGTGCAGTCTGACTGGAAGGCTCATATCAAGGCATGCGCGAAAAGGGAGTATAAATGTGATTGTGGCACTGTTTTCTCTAGGTATTCCCATGGGTTGCCCTCTGTAGAAAAACTTCTAATTGTTTTTCATAAAGATTGAAGTGTCCGTGGGGAATTTAAGATGCATCTAATGGTTTTTTCCTCTCTCTAACCTCTGAATTTTTACTTCTGTCCTTCTCTTTATCCTGTTTCTTATAATTGAACCTTTCATCTCTCTCTTTCCTCTCTCTCTCTCTCTCTCTCTCTCTCTCTCTCTCTCTCACACACACACACACACAGCGAACACCATCCAACAATCTTTTACCTTTTTTTTTGGTCTTTGATGCCCATAATAGTTTCTTTCTAGAGCAGAGCTGCTGATCAAACAAACAAGTTATTAGTGCACGTATTTATCTGTCTTTTATGCAGGACTCCGCGTGCTGGTTTCTTTATATATGTTCATTTAAAAATTCTAGACATAGATGAAGGATCTCCTGCTTTGCCTGCTGATTTCGTTTTCTAGATCTCAGACTTGAATATGTAGACTTTAATACGTTCGTGCATGTTCGGGAGCCTGTATCTCTTTGATGCTTAATGATTTATACTCGAACAGTAATCAGCTTATTTTTCATATTCATTTCCAAGTAAAAGAAGATCGGCTGACAAACTTAAACCCATGCAATCGATTGAACCCTATATCTTGATACTGCTGTTTTATCTTCTTAGTTGTTTATGCTCCAATGTTTTCACTGAAATTGAGAGCCATTTTGTCTGTTGTGCATGGATTCATGGAAGCGCCAACATGTACAAGCTCTCTCTCTCTATCTCTCTCAACCTTGCATTTGTCTTTGTTATCTTTTCTTTCTGCAGGAAGGACAGTTTCATAACCCACAGAGCCTTCTGCAACGCCTTGGCAGAAGAAAATGCAAGATCCTCAGCACCACTGAAGCCCCTACTACCTTCCTCAACCCTACCATCCAAATCCCAACCTCCCCTTCTCCACAGCTTCCCATCTCTCAGTAATCAAGAGCGCAACCTTCTAGAAACCTCCTCTCTCCTTCTAGAACCAACCTCTCTCCTCCTCCCATCTTTCACAATCTACCCTTCACAGCACAACCATCATCCTCAAGAAGCCCACATGGCCACCTTCTTCAGCGTCCCTCCTCCTCCTCACACTTCAGCTACTGCTCTGCTGCAGAAAGTAGCAGAAATGGGCGCAATTCTGAGCAACCCAAATGACAATCTCTTGGCAACTGAGACCTCCACTGCCAAGGTTGAGGGAGGTGCACCAGAATTCATGAAGGAGGTGGGTTCTGTGGATATGGAGGAGAGAATAGCAGAAATGGTCTCTGTGTGGGCACAAGGAGAGCAAGTTGGGCCAATTGGTAAGGTGGGTGGGCTGTCTTAATGGCGATGGTGAACTTGGCTTCTCTGCAGCAGAGAGTGTGCATGGCATGTGGGTTGAGAGGGAGAGGTGCAAGAGTAAGTTTACAGGGGAGATGCCATGGAGATGTGGAGATTGATGTGGTGGGTGCATGTTGCAGCAGGAGCCCTTCCCTATCTGGTTTCTGCATCTCTCTCTCAGATGGTTCATGGGAGAGCTGATACACCTCGCATATTTTCCTCTTTAATCAGCACTACATTTGTTTTCCCTCCGATTTTCTGATATTTTTCTGATGTAGAGAAAGTTGATTACCTTGCATATCAAATATATTTGTCTCCGTTTTCCCTTTCTAACTTCTGTTTGGCACTTAGTGAAATAATAAATAAATTTTAATTTATCAGTCAATCTGTCACTTGGTTTTATTTAAGTAATATATTTTCATTGACAATTTTAACATTCACATGCTGATTTAAAATAGTTAACCGAGATTATGACTAGTGAAATATAACAATTAAGTACAACTAATATCTATAGCACATGATTTTCTTATCTGTTTTCTCAGGAAAAGTATATATAAAGATGTAATTTTAAAAACAGATGTTATCTACATGGTTGATTCGGTGCCAATATAGAATCAAGGTATATTTCTTGCAAATAGGAATATGTTCTTTAAAGTTGAATCTAGGATTATGATGATCGACCTTTTGACAATCATACTTATCAAGTACCCACGTATATTACACATACCTGATCTACATTGATCAAACTATGGTTGCTTCTATATAAACTTAGAAAAAAAAGGCTTTTGTAGGATCAAGTGGTTGTTTAACATGAGGAACACTATATGATTGTTGTATGAGTTTGTCTTAATATTGAGACAGATTATGAAACAATGGTTTAATTTGTTTATGAATCTATCTCAATATCTGCAGTCTATGCATAGAACAGTCAAACAATGTTTCTCCCACCAAACGGTCTAGGGGGGCATTTGGCAGTTTTTCATGAATTTATATTGGAATATATTATAAAATACTAGAAGAACGTGTTCATGAATCTGCCCTGATTTTTAGGGCAGATTCATAAAACACTCACGAAATGTTTCATTTACCAAACAACCCTAATAGGAAAGATCATTATTCTTTTGATATCAAAGTCTGCAGCAGCACATATTAAATTGATCACTATAACAAGAAAGACGTGCTCCAGATATTGAACTCCTACAAGTGGAGGAAGCTATAAATGCCTTGATGTTTTCATGGCCATGACTACTAGTTAGGAATACATAAAGATTATTTTCCTTTAATGTTAAACTTTTTTGCAGGGTTGCCATACAAGGGCAACTGGATTTGGATGTGGGCAGTCTAAAGTTCATTGTCTTTCTATTCAAAGCCACTCTTTCCACTTTGACAAACCAAGTCATGAGAGAAAGAAAGATGAGCAAAAAAGGTGGGATAAGGATGACTTATCTTAGAAAACAAGTACCTGAAGCTCCATAAGATAGTGCTACATTAAGGCTGGTCGGGTACCTGGTACTCGGCCCGACTCGAGCCTAAAAAACAGGGCATTGGGCCAGCCTGATCAGTTATTGAGCCGGCCCTATTCGGCATGATAATTTTTTTAATATATATTTTATTAATTTTTATATATAATTATAATATTTTATTACATAAAAATATATATTTTTAACAGGCTCAGATTTTAAGTGTCGGGCCGGGCAGGGCCGGCCCAATACCCATGCTTATGAAACATTGCCTAATTTGATAGGTGAGTGCTAAATGTGTGTGTGTTTTGTGTGTGAGTGAGAGAGAGATGCTGTTAGAATGCATGGAAGCCAATATGCGCCAATATAAACAACACAGACATAGAAAGAGAGAGAGAAGATGTCTGCAATTTTTTTACTCTTCCCCGTCCAATTCCAAAAGCACTGTTTGACGTTAGCAATACTGAGTGTTTCATGAATTCATTCCAAAATAGAAGCATATTTAAATATTTATTCTATTATTCAATAGTTTCATGATTTTGCACCAATTTTAAGACAGATTCATAAAACACTCACTAAGTGTTTCTAATGTCAAACTATCTCTTTAATTATGCCAGATTCAAACTATTAGTGATCATAAGTAACTAGGTGAACCTTTAATTTGGACTGAGTCAAATTCAGCTTTTTAATGAATCTTGATCTTATCATAGCCCAAGATTCAGGCCCAGACTGTGCTCATTTTTAACTAAATCTAGATCTCACTACCATAAAAGTCAAAATCCTGTGTTGAGAATTAAGGGTGTGCATCGGGTCGGGCCGCCGTCGGGCCCAGATCCGGGCCAAGAAAACCGGGTCCTGGGCCCACTCCCCATCTCTCTCCGTTTCCCGCAGCCTCGCTCCCCCTCCCCCTCAGTCACCCGCTCCCCCTTCTCCGTCTTCGACGGTAGGCGGGGTCTTACCGGGCGTCGGATGAACCTCAAACGGGCCCGGGTTGGGACCCGGGATATCGGGCCGGGCCTGGCCCCAACGAGCCGACCCAAGCGGGGTCTTATCGGGCCGGCCCGGTGCCCACTTGAGAATAACTAAAATGTCATTATTAGAAAATGGGCAAATATAAAACCTAAAAAATACTTTTCTCATAAAATGATCAAAATGTCCCTCTAGTGAAACTTGGGAATATGTTTTCCAATGTTAACATATGGAATGCTTCCTCAGATTTATTATTGTCCTAAAATAACTCAAATACATATTTTTCAGTTTCACATCACTGTCAAATAACTTTAAATTCTTTTTGTATAAAACACGACCAAGTGAAATTTCAGTTCCAATTCAAGTTCGATAAATAATGTGAATTTAATTCAAATCCATTTGAAATTTTGGAAAAACGGAAACGTGCCATCACACAGGCCAAGCGGCTGTGTGTTGTAAAGCACTAGCACGTAAGTCCTCCCCGTGGAACCTTCTAGACGTCCCGTGCTCGGTAGATCTCCGTGGCTCGGTTAACCACCACGAGAGCGTGAAAAGAAAGAAGCCAAGAGCTTCCACGTGTAAGGCGGAGATCGCACGATGACGTAGCATCGAACTGAGCCCCTACTTTGAGGCGCCCCTTCCCTCTATTTAGCTCCCCTCAACCCCTCTTCTCTTCCCACAGTTTCAAGGCCACCAACTTCTCTCCTTTGTATTCTGCTCTTCCCCATCGCTTCCCTTCACGATTCCCTTACAAGTAGTTCATATGGCCACGTCAGCTGCACTTCGTTCCCTCGTGGCGCCGCCCAGGCCTCTGATTGGTGGAACCGCTCGGCTGCATGCCACGCGTCTCCCTCTCCCTTATCAGAGGCGCAGCACTTTCTCCGTCAAATCGTCGATCGAGGTGATTAGATCGTATAATCTCTGCGAAACTACATTTTTAGAGAGATTGAATGTAAATGCTGCTTCTATATAGTTTTAGTGTTTGGTAACAGGAACATTATATTTCTAAAACACGTTATACTAAACTATATATTTTAATACTTGAAATGTTCTTGTTCTAATAAGCATGAAGTGCTTATGAATGTTTTTTTTAGATTCAGCAATCAAATATTAGACATAAATTTTGTCTCACTTGTTGCTCATATAGCTAAACCTTGATTTGTTGTCGTCAATATGCAGGATGGCCCCAAGGAACAGAAAGCACCAGTGACTGCGTCGACACCAACTCCACCTAAACCTAGTCCGGCCACACCAAAGGTAAGCTCCTCGAGTTTGATGTGGGCACTGCATGCGGCTAGAGTACTGGTTGTCCGAGTAGTGGCCGACACCAGCCTATAAGTAGCTCCGCTAACGGATTAACTCCCTTCGTTAAATTGAGATCCCGATATAGTTCGTGGGTCATGTTAAAAAATGGATTTCATGTAGAGTTTCACCAATATTTTCAACTTGAATTCAAAATTTGAACAAACTTTGGAGGCATGTTTAATTTTGTTCCTATTGCCGCATAAGATGCCGACTCAAACGAATGTGATCGCAGGTCAGCACCAAGTTCTCGGACGTGCTGGCGTTCGGAGGGCCGGCGCCGGAGCGGATCAACGGCAGGCTGGCCATGGTGGGCTTCGTCGCGGCAATGGCGGTCGAGTTGACCAAGGGCGACGACTTGGCCTCCCAGTTGGGCGGCGGCGGACTGTGGTGGTTCGCCGGGGCGACCGCGCTGCTCTCGCTGGCCTCGCTCGTGCCCATGTTCAAGGGCGTGAGCGCGCAAGCCAGGTCGGGCGGGGTGATGACATCGGATGCCGAGCTGTGGAATGGCAGGTTCGCGATGCTCGGTCTGGTGGCCTTGGTCTTCACCGAGTACCTCAAGGGTGGTGCCCTCGTCTAGGCAGGCTGGTTGAAGGCTCCAAACCCACATCGTTAATTCGTCTGGTGCACTAAGCTTGTACTCGCCCAAAGGGTGTGCGTGTGTGTGAATCTACAGCCCCGAGATGTCATTCACTGTATAATTAGCTTCTAGACATACTCTTGAATTAATATAGCAATGAAAGATTCCAGATAAAAAAATGTTGATGAAATTTTCATTAGTTCAAATTTGTCCGATTCTCGCTATTTCTTAGATTCATGAACCAAATTCGATTCGGTTGTGTCTCACTCACATATTTTTTTCACGAAGAACGTTTTTTTTTATATATCTATTATAATTATATATTATAATTATAAATATATTAATATAATATTCTAAGTTATTAGAATATGGATGTTATTGAATGGTTAAAATTAAAAATTTATCACTAAAAAATAGTCATTACATAGGTATCAGCAATGGTTCATACCGCACCGATAATTTACTTTATTTTATGCAACAATTTATGGTATTTCTAGAGACAAATTTAAATTTTAAATTTTCAATGCCTCGTATATCTCCGCCACTAACTAAAATTGCCAATTTTTTTATTTTAGAATATTTTTGATTCATGAGATTTGTTTTTATTAATAAAAACTCGGCATTCAAGATAAAAAGAACTAGGTTTTTTTTTTTGTCAAATTCGGTTTGTTAAAATTCTGTAAAAACAAACCTTTTTTTATTTATAATAAAAAAGAAAAATCCCCAAGTTTCCGCAATATTTTTTAATGAGAATTTCCTAAAAAATGCACGTGTACTGTGAAATGAATAACGTGGCTCCTTCTGAAGGCCCCGAATCTATTGTCCGAACCACCACTTGGAGCTCTGCTCTTGACGAGAGACGGATTGGAAAGCCCGGATTCAGATCGAAGGAACGTGATCGAACACGATTGAGCAATTTCGATCAATCCGCTCGAAGAGAACTCAGGAGCTCGATCTGATGCAGTGGCAACGGAGAATGCAGACCAGGGAACTCGACACGAAGGAATCGGATTGAAGCAGGCATTTCAGCAACCTGATCGGCTCGCGGATCGAACAGGAGGAGCAGGCGTCACGCTCGGAAATGGGGGAGCGGGAGGAGCAGAGCCAGAGGCGGCCATTGCTCTTGGCCCTCCTTGTCTCGCTGGGGCTTCTGATCTCCGACGCCTTTCTCCTTTCCTCCGCCCTGACCGTCACACTGAACGAAGTCGAGTGCATCTCCGAGTACGTGATCTCCGAGGGGGACATCATCTCCGGCAGCTTCGTCGTCGATGATCACGACGCTTTCTGGAGATACGACCAAACCGGCATCGATTTCTCGGTGAGCCTTTGCCTTGATGTCGAAATATTTCATCTTATACGACGAATTTCTATGTTTAATTGATAGAATTCCTAATGAAAACGCGTCATGTTTCACTCAAGAATTGCAATTTTCCCTTAAATTTTCTGATGAATCTCTCCGGGAGTAAAATACCTCGATTTCTCAGTATAGATCCAATTTTCCTTTTATATGTATTTGATTTCGGATGGCCCCTAAAAACTGGGTATCATTCAACTTTAATTTGGTAAGAGGAATAGTATACAAATCCAGGTACAATTATTAATTAAAGACTTGTACATCTTTTTTTTAATGAATCCAAGTACTTAAATTACTATTGAACCGTACGTGAATTATATCTGGCATGAGTTTGGGTGGAGATCACAAAGAGTAAATAATTTACGTAGTCCGATTCACTTCTTTAATTTGCTTCCACTAATGGTGGTGATGTGGTCTGATCTCTTGATCATGTGCAGGTGATCTCGCCGTCAGGAAATGTAGTTTACTCCCTTGATGAGGCATCTACTGGCCAGTTCAGATTCAAGGCTCCAGCGAGTGGAATGTACAAGATTTGCTTCCACAATCCTTCTTCAACTTACGAGACCGTCACATTTTACGTACACACAGGCCACATCCCTAATGAGCATGACCCAATTGTGAAAGATGGTGAGTGATGCAGCCATGGCTTTACTATTCTACCACACTTTCTTTTCTTCTTCAATTTCCAATGACGAAGTTGTCAAGGATGTGTTCCAATTGAAAACTTTGGATAAAGTCTGAATCGTATTATGCTTCTGTATTCTTAAGACCTTATATATAGAATTATTTTCAAGTTATTCCTACAGTTGAGAAGCTGCAACAGAGTTAAATATATGGATAGATATCCTTTTTCTTCCAAAATTTTAGATATATAAAACTGTTTTCAAGACACCTCCATAAAAGTTTCAGAATACTCAAATGAACATGACTTTGGTACTGGTTGTGACATCTTGGCTCAAAACTGATCCGAGTACTCAATTGATAGATATTATACTTGAGGTGTTGCATAAGTTAAATTCAAACATAGCTACAGAACGTTCCCCGTGGATCAACCTTTCAATGTGCCTCACTGACTGCCGCCCTTCTGTTGCAGAGCATTTAAATCCCATAAATGCGAAGATTGCTGAGCTGAGGGAAGCACTGGAGTCTGTCACAGCAGAACAGAAGTACTTGAAAGCACGAGAAGAACGCCATTGGCACAGTATTTCTCTCTTTCCATCCCTCTCTCTCTCTAACGAAACCAAAGGAAGATTAACGAAAGAACAATGTCTTGCAATATATAAAGTTTGAATTGTTTTGAACTTTTATCTGTCTGTCTAACGAACTAGTCTGATTATTGTTTGTCACAGCAAACAACAGTACCAGGAGGCGACTATACTCATACACTGTCGTCGAGTACATGGCATTGCTGGTCACTAGCATATTTCAAGTCGTTTGCATCCGTCAATTCTTCAGCCAAACAGTTGCATATAACAGAATCTAGTGACAGATTCAGTGGTTGCTTCAGAGGTTCGTGGTTTACAAATGTGGCAGAGTTTCAATGGAAGCAAGAAGCTCTTATAATAAGAATGAATGAAAAATCTGCTGCAAGAAATTAAGGAGCAAGCAGCAGTTCAGTTTCTAATTCTGAATTTTGGATTACAATTTCTATCAGCTTCTTTATTCACTTGGTGTGCTTGAAGTAAGAGTTAAGATTCAGGAAATTGCACTATTCTGAGTTCGGGCTTTTTCTGACTTACAAGTTGTTCATATCTTGTTATGTGATTGGTGGTTGTTCCTTACTCCAATATCTGCCAGAGATGAGGAAGTATACAGAAACTGATGCTCTGCTTTTTCTGTTAAATGATCTACCCCCAACACCTCGAGACAGTTTTGGTCAGTTGGATTTAATAAAAATGATCCGATTAATGTGAGCTTTGACGTTGGTTTCTAGTTTTGCATTGCATCTGAATTTGAATTCAGGTTCAAGTTCACCTCCCTGGTCCAAAATGTACGTCTCAATCATGTCTTTACACGCTTCTCTTGAAGTTGTTTTTTACTATTTTGTTTCTTTACTAGAAATACTGTATCATTTCACACAATTCAATCTCATATCTTCCTTACAAGATAAATAGATTATTTTCGCCCTGATGAATGTATATGAATATGTTTACTAATTAATTAACTTCTAACGGGAGAACATGAGAAGTAAAAGATTTAATTTATAATAAAAATATGTCATCTGCAGATCATGAAATCAATACCCAATTACATGCTGAATATTAAGAAGATTTTCGGGAGCATTTTAAAGATTAAAAAATTCACAAGGTTTTGAGAAATACATTCAATGGTTAGTCCTCCTTGAAAGGTAAATCTCGTGAGCCCCAACTTACCATGGGTTACAATGACAACACTTACCTGGAGTTCCGTGTAATGCAGCAGTGTATGGGTCACTGCCATCCCTTGCAACGACAAGACCCACCTCGCATTTAATGCATTTTACTTCGATGTTTTTTTAATATGCAAACAGATTTAAAGGTAAAAAATTTTTACCATGCCGATTTAACCTGTTGTACCTATGGTCGCCTGTTTAATAATGAAAAATAATTGCTTTGATGACTAACATTGGTGGACAATGAGTGCTCATGATGAACATGAGCGCTTTCCATGAGAGACAATTTGGTAATTTCCAAAAAGACAATTTCGGGACGTTTCATTTTTGCCCTTATAGAGGAACTGTCTTTCAGCTAACCCGCGAGAGCCTTTTGCTTCATCAATAGGTGATTTATAAAAACGTGTTTCAAAAGTTGACATATTTCTTAATTTATAAAAGTTAAGCAGTGATTTGTTATTTGCTGGAGCATTAAGCATCATTTTATAATTTTGAAAAAATTCAGCAACAAGGCAAATCTACCTTACTTTCTAAAAGATATATTTTTATATTCACATATAACTAAAATTTTGGGATTTTTGTAAGAGATGTATTGATAACCCAAAGCCCACTTTTCTACGAATTCATGATTGCCCATGCCTTATATGAGAATAAAAATCTCCAATTACAATCATTTTTCTTTGAAATAAATAACATAACTGTGTTTTTTCTTCAACAATTATTTCAAACACATGGAGAAGGTGTAAGAAATGCGAGTATTTCATTTTATCGATAAAATTGAGAATTTAAGTTTCCATTCAATCTTTCATTCTTTTAGAGTGTACAACTTGAGTAACTCTTTTTGCAGCACAAATAATTGATCTTCAAGAGTGCTATTTTCATCGTGCTTCAACTTGAGTAACTCTTTTTGCAGCGCAAATAATTGATCCTTAATAAAAATTGACTGCCTACTAGCTTCTATTGCTGACAAACCCTAAAGAGGACTAAAAGATTTCTAACTTTCCACGTTAATTCGTGAATAGAAAATAATGAGTAATTGACAAATTTAATGTTACAAATTAATTTCTAACTTTCTACGTTCATTTGTGAATAGAAAATAATGCGTAATTGACAAATTTAATGTTTACAAATTAATTTTAAAACACTAAGGGGCGTATTTGTCAATTACCGGCGAATATGGCGACGACGTTGAAAAAACGGGTCATTTATTAAGTTTTGAAAACGAGGGTCATTTATTAAGTTTTCGGTAAAGTCCACCTTTTAGCAATAACTTCGAAGATACGCTTTACATTTATGAGTTTCCTGTTCTCGGGTTCCGTATACGGTGCAAAGTGAAAACGGTCAACCGAAAAATTCTGCACTTTCGGTATTTATATATAAAATAATTGCCAGATCACGAGAATGGATAACTTTTATTGCTGTTTACCGCAATTGGCTTGTGCTTTTAAAAATGAGGCAAGGGATGGTACATGGTTAGCAAATACTTAGTTGTTATTAATTTTTAGTGCGGATATGTTTTGAAAGGAAAAATTATACTTGAATAAAAAGTTTTCAAGCCGATTTAAGTGTTTTATACAGTGACAGATGAAATGAAATGCCTTAATAAATGATTTATTTTAAAAATTTTATATTTAAAGGAAAATTTCACTATTTCACAAACACCTTTCAAAATTAAAAGTTTGATCTTAGGCTAGAGGGGGATTTTCACCTTTCTATAGGAATTTAAATTTTTAGATTTCATTCTTACCTGTTTAGGGAGTCTTTACCAGTTCTTGATCAAAGATATTGTTGTCATTTTCAGCTACACGGTCCCCATGTTAAGGCCTTATGTAAATTTTGGGTACCAAGAAAATTTAGATACATGAATACTATCTTGGAAATTGTGATCAGAAGAATGGGTTAGAAATGAAAACTTCTGTAAAATACAAAAAAACACAGGGCGGAAAGAATCTGCCGGGAAACACTGCACGTTTTCTACGTCCCACTTCTTTTCCCTCGTCGGACATTTCGGCCATCCTTCCGATCGGTTATCCGATCGAAGGGTTGTTGCTTATCCGATTGCTGAAACATTAGCGCGACCGAATTTCTTGTTATCGTTGTTTTTCTTCTTCAGTCCCTCGTGGACCAGTGGGAGGTTCAAGACCAGGGGTTTTGACGTGTTCTCTGTCGAAGAATTGCGCGAATCTAGGGTTTGAATCCGATCATCGGCGGCTGTCGGGCCACAGATGACAATTCGTGTTTCATTCAGCCGGCAGAACGATGAAATGGGTATCGTTGCTTAGGGACATCAAGGAGAAGGTCGGGTTCTCGCAGTCCCCCGCGTCCTCGCCCACCGCCACCGCCGCCGCTGGAGAGGACGACCGGTCTCCGCGGGATGGCTTGTCCCCGCCCATTGCAAGGTGCGCTTTCTTTCTATCGGTGGATCATCGTTTCCATTTTCGTGGATGTTTCCAATATATATTGCTTTCCTTTCCACTGCTTCTTCGTGTGGATGACTGCGGTAGGCACACTGATACTTATATTTGCGAATTATATGGATTGGCGAGTTAGAAAGATCGAGATGTTTGGTTGATTGATCAGACTATGGACTATGGGTTTTGTTCCTGGGGAGGTTTCTTATCCACTTTGCTTGCAAGATTTGATGCTTTTTTCATGTGGATGAATTTCGATGGACGGATGAAGTACCATGATGCGCTCATGTTTGTGAATTTTACTTACGGCAGAGTTGGGAAGGTTGATATGATCCGTGGTTGATTTAAAATGAGTGAATTTTAGAGTTTCCTCTAGGTGATTTTCCAAGTAAATATCGTTTAAGGTTTCTTAATGGTTTGGTGCTTGATTGTGCCGTCCTCATGCAAATCTTTGGGAAGTAAGAGCTAGATCAGTTGTTTGCTAGAATAAATGGAGGTATCCATGCGCGTCTATATGTGTTTTTGTGTGGGTTTGTGCCGGCACAGATGTGGTTGTGTGTGCCTGCATACATCAGCGATTCAGCATGTGCCTATTTTCTGCTATCTTCCATCGTGGTTTGTTGTCGGTAGCTTATAACATTTTTTCCAAAAATTCACTTCATATTCATGTTTTTTTCTGAAAATATATTATCATCAACTTTTAGGGTTGTTTGAAGCACTAAATCAACATTGCGAAGGAATGCATTTGGCTTAGTCCTTTTTCTGTTTCGGCCTTAAGTTTGTATTCAAGAAAGTTTCATGCATAGCAAGCTTTGTTGCTTCATTAAGTCTTTCATGCTTTGAGGTTGAATTTCTCATATTCAGACTTAACAGAAACATTTGAATTCATCAGCTCAGAAAATACGTTTGTTTATTCAATTTCTCTTTTGTGGATCTTAATAACTTGCCTATACTCCTTTTGTTGGTCTGACAGATCTTAGCAAAAGGTAGCTGTGTTAGTCACTTCATTCACTGTTGTATGTATCACATACAAGGACAAATATATATACTGTCACACCTACACATTTGATTATTTTTTGGCATTCATGCCTGTTCTTATTTTTTTACAATTTTGTTTCCGATGGAGGGAGATGCAGGCTTATTTTTCAGCATACTGAGTGTTATTGTTGTCCTTATAGTGAAAATAGAGAAAAATATGAGCTGGAGTTGGACTTCAAAAGAAATTGGGACCTATTCCGATCATCCAGCTTGGAAAAGGTTTCTTCTCATGTAGAGTTGGTTTTTTATTCCTTCTACCACAGAATGTAGCCTACTTTGGAGGATAACAATGTGATTTTTTTTGTATTCAGGAGAAGGAAGATGCCCTTAATGTAGCTGTTGATATCTTCTGCAGACTGGTGAAATGGAAGACAGATGTATCACAAGTGATCAACATGTGTGGAGCATTTTCTTTCATGCAGTTTGAATGGTTTTAGTCATTTATTTTCATGTAGCCAGTAATCTACATTTATTTTCTTAGCATTCCTAAAAATATAAAATTATTGAAAAACAAGGGAAGAAACTGATGATTGATTAGGAGTTACAATTAGTTAGGTTCTGTTGGATTACCCTAGTCATTTTAGAACTCAGAGATTCTCTATGCAACCTATTAGGGCTATCGTCAGTTTGTCTGCAATGTCCCCATGTGCGTGTGTGTGAGAGAGAGAGAGAGAGAGAGAGAGAGAGAGAGAGAGAGGGAGAGAGAGAGAGAGATCTAATGAAAAAGTTAGGGTCTGGTAAAAAATGGCATCAAAAGCAAAGCATTTCAAGGGTCTGATATCAAATCCTATTTGAAATCAACCTCAAATATAAGATTGGAGTTTAACAAATGTAACCTTAAGAAGCAAGAGCAGAGACTGAACTAGAAATGGACTAGGAATTGAAGTGGGAAACATGTCATGAAGCACACTACAAAGCAAAAAGGAAATCAAATGGGAAAATCGAACAAGAAGGGTGGCTTTTTTTTCTTAGGAGCCGTGTCTTGTAGAAGGAAAGTTCACCTCCAATAGAACGGAAAGCTTGCTTGCTTTCTGAATTGGAGTGTGCTTCCTTTATATGAGCTGAACACTTCCTTTGAAAGGGGACGCGAGCTGTCTCTTTTAAAATTGGCTTCTTTCGGTGTTTTGGAAACTTGCGTCTTCTGGCTTCTGAACCATGGTCCATGGGAACAAGCTTCCCAATCCTATATGGCTTCCATTAACTCTGGGTCCACATATGTCTATGTCTATGCATAGTGCATACACATCCACAGATATTTGCTTATTTGTATAAGCTATATTTTGTTTATGTATGTGTATATTCAGGAGTAGCTACATTTACAAAATCTTCTGCTATAAAGTTAATAATAATAAGATCCACCATCCAGTTCTTGCATTCAGTATGATCTCTATTATTCTGCCGCAGGAGGAAGGCCAATAATGGATAAGTATCTATCTGTCTGCAGCTACAGTTTCTTTGAATAATTATCCTAAAAGTAGAGTATTATTTTGAGACATGAATGATACTAGTTGTGTTGGGTTATCTCTGTATTATACTACAACCAAAGAATGGGAACATTATGCTTTCATCCATTATAGGTCATATCCTTTTCTCCCTGTGTCTCTCACCCTGGAGATCCTTTAAATGAATTTTTTTCCCTGTATTCCTCTGAACAAGTAAAGGTAAAGGGTTTGGATGGGTGGATGGGAATTTTAGATTGCAAGTGCAGCCGTATACTAGTATCATCTGGTTAATTTAAGTAAATCAGTAGATGTATGCAAGAAGGTGTTGATATATCATGGTGAAATTATATATGTGTGGCATACTGGCATCACAAGGTGAAGTCACGTATATGTGACAGCAAAATGAAGTCACAATTCTGCTTTACAAGAAATACAAAGTTCAATTCCTGCCAACCATTGTGAACCAATTTATAGTGCTGGAGATTCCATAAGAAAAGTTGGTTGTTTCTTTGTTGAGTAATATGGAGTTGCTAGTTCTAAAAGGAAAAAGAAACACAAATAAGCTTATTGATGCGTTGTTTGCTGGAGTACAAAACTCAACATGGATAGAGGTGTTGATTCTCTTTTTTCCACTGATTTTCTCATGCCTGTTCCTGGAAACATTTTGCTGCTGGGAGTCAATAAACTTATGAAGCACCACCTATAAAATTTGTTGTGCTAAAACTTGCATCCTTGCTAAAATTGATGCCAGAAGCTATTGGTATATTTTTCCTGGTAGTTGACTAGCTTTTGCAATGATATTTTTTTCTCATCCAGGAGACACTTGATTACCTGCATATATAATTAGAATTTAACCTTGATAGATATGTTTTGTGAAATGCTGCCTTTGACGTGCTTAACTTGGATTTTGACATCTTGCAGATTGTCTGAACCACATATATTCTCCTTTGTCATCGCAAGGACGTTTGTTGCAGATATTGAAAAGCTGAAGAGTTTAAGCAAGTCAAAGTGCTTGCATATTTCGAGTATATTGGGTTTTTTTACCAATTCCATCCAGGTCTTACTTTTGAGCTGCAATTGCTATACTTTCCATTATTTTCATCTCTGTCATCTTATCTTATACGAAGGCATTAATCTTATCTTAATGTCTTTCTCTTCACAGGAAAGCATTAACCCTGGACTAAATCTATTGTATGCAATTCAGGCTTTGGTTTCTGGGGTATGTATGTAATACCAGCTCTTAGTTCTGTAAGTAAGTTGTTGAACATAATTCTGTGCTTGGGCATTTCCTGTAAAAACACCTTGGTTGAGTATACACAAGCTTGAAGCTTTTAAGAAATGTGATTTTGTTTTACATAACATCAATGTGTTAGACATAAAGTTGGAAAATTTTCAAATACTTTAGTTTTTACTTTTTCTCTGTACTTTCTATGTCATCCAAGAAAGTGGAAAAAGTGACAACTTTTTTCCTGAACTTATCATGAAGGTTTCTTCTGATTTGCTCGGTGCATTTATGATCTTATGAGCATTTTCTAAGTACTATTGAGAAATGAGGATTGTACTGGAATTAAAAAGTAATGTGAAACATGTTTCACCCTTTTGTTTCTGCATGCAAAACTGGAGTTTGAATTAATGCCTTTTGTCTCTTATATTGGCAGCATCTTGATAAGCAGCCTCTTTTGGATTCTGGAATTCTTTGCTGTCTGATTCATATTCTTAACGCTCTTCTCAGTCCTGATAATGAAAATAATCAAGCACAAGCGGCTGTTTCAGAAGCATCAATATTACAGGAGAAACCACAGAATAACAGTGTTACAGAAGCTCACCAACTTGAGGTATGCTTTTGAGTTTTGAGTATGATATGTGTCAATAGTCGTACCATGTTCTTTAGCCACTAAGATGAATCCATTGATTCAATCCTTTCAGTTCATATCTGCCATTAACCACTTTTGGACTGTATAGTTAGATTAATAGAAAGGCTACAAATACTTTTTGACTTGGTTCAACCCTCTCCCCATCTTCTTCCATACATAGCTATGTCAAGTTGGCTACATTTTCCTTCTCTTTTTCGATCATCCACCTTTCACCACTGTGGTAGGTGGTATGCCATCAAGCTGCTGCTGGGTGTTAATAGGCTAGTGGTTGCAGAAGAGAGGGTGGGGTAAACTGTGAGGTGAGGAAGTCCATTATATAGATGAGGCCTGTGAATTAATTTGATATTGTGGTCCGTGCTGGACCTAATGTTGTCTATCTTCGCTAACCTTCACTGAGGTTGGCGATTTCCCCTTTCATTCTGTCTTGTTTAGTCTTCGCTTTTTCCTCTTCTCTACTAATTTCTCCTTGTTTAATTTTGATTTCCAGAAGGAAGTCCATTTGTCATTCTTAAATACTCTCAAACTACAACAACGAAAGGACCAAAATTGTTACAGATGATGTTTGTTTGTTTGTCCAGTGAACACCTGTCATATCAAAGCTTCATGTGCACATGTTTGTTGTACTTAGACACCAACACACCAATTATCTGGTAAGAGTGGTGCCTCATAAAGAAAATGATTGTCAAACTACAAGATCAGGTTGAGACATTGTATTGTCTGAAAACCATCATGTTAGAAAAAAGAATCCATTGTTGGACAGGATGTTACTCATTAGGACTTGCTTTCAAATCCTGTATCTCAGAGATGCAGATCTGTGGCATATCAGAATGTATGATTATCCTACTAGCTAACTGAAGTATGTGACTTTGTAGGTTGAAGGGATCATGATGCATGTCATGAAAGTGTTGGCAAACCAACCGTCAGCTGCACTGAGTTTGGTGGAGGATGATTCATTGCAGCTTCTGTTTCAGATGGTGGCAAATGGCTCTTTAACTGTCTTTTCACGTTTCAGATTGGGATTCACTTCTTTTCGTTCCATTCAGCTGCATCGACATGCTATGCAGGTCCCTGTTCTTGCTAGTCTTTTTCTGTATGTTGCAGTAGGTTGTGATGCTTTGTGCAATGCTGTTCACTGATCCTTCTACCTATGCTCACAGATACTTCATCTACTTCTGGCTAATGGCAATGGGAGTACTGCAAAATATATCCGCAAGCATCATCTGGTTTTTCTTCTTTACTTTTTCCCGAGTTGTGGCATATGGAACTATTAAAATTAACCTTTCGAGATTTTTGTGCATGATGAGCTTGTATACTTTCTGTTAAATCTCAGGAGAGAGAAACTTGATTAACATTAAAGAAGCCCTAACTCCTCTTTATATAGACTAGAGGAGAGGGAGAAGTTACACGCAAGTCATTAAAAGAAACCCTTATTACATAAGTACCCTTTCAAGCCTAACACTCAATATAAACATGTCTTAACACTCCCCCTCAAGTTGGAGCGTATATGTCAAACAAGCTCAACTTGGAACAACAACTTTGAAATGGTCCTCTTGCAAGAGCTTTAGTAAAGATATCAGCAGTTTGCCCTGTAGTTGAAATATGTGAGGCACTTACAAACCCCTTTTTGAATCATGTCTCTGGTATAGTGACAGTCTACTTCAACATGCTTGGTTCTCTCATGAAAGGCAGGATTATTAGCAATAAACAAAGCAGCTTTGTTATCACATAACAATTGCATAGGAAGATGCACTTCCACAGTAAGATCCATCATCAGAGATCTAACCCACATAACTTTAGCAGTAGCCTGAGCCATAGCTCTATATTTAGATTCTGCACTAGATCTGGCAACCACTGTTTGCTTCTTACTCTTCCATGTGACCAAGTTGGATCCAATAAACACACAAAAGCCAGTAGTGGATTTTCTGTCAAGGTGACATCCTGCATAATCAGCATCAACGTACACAGATATAGTGAGAGATGTACCGTTTTGAAAGAAGAGTCCCATTCCTGGTGAAGTTTTCAAATACCTCAGAATCATCATAGCAGCTTCCTAATGGACTTTCTTGGGCTTATCCATAAATTGACTCACTTTGCTGACAGCATATGCAATCTCAGGTCGAGTAACAGTGATGTATAGGAGCTTCCCAACAATTCCTCTATATTGTCTAGCATCAACATCTTCAGTATCATCATCATACAAGCGAGTATTGATGTCCATAGGTGTGGAGGCAGGTCGGCATCCTAGCATACCTGTCTCCTGCAAAACATCAGTAACGTATTTCCTTTGGCACATGATAAGACCCTTCTGATTTCTGGCAAACTCAATACCTAGGAAATAGCGTAGCTCACCAAGATCCTTGGTGACAAAGTGTCGTCCAAGAACATCCTTGATGTTGGAAATTCCCTGAATATCATCCCCTGTAACAATGATATCATCAACATAGACTAGAACTATCACTGTACCTGTAGAAGTTTTCTTGACAAAGAGGGAATGATCTGCCGACGAACGTCGGAAGCCCTCATTCTCAATATTTTCTGATAGTTTCTGAAACCAAGCTCGCGGATTTTGTTTCAGACCATAAATTGCCTTTCTCAATTTGCACACTCTCTGACACTCCCCCTCAGCAACAAACCCGGGTGGTTGCTGCATATACACTTCTTCATGTAGATCACCATACAGAAAGACATTTTTGACATCAAGCTGAGATAGGGACCAATTCTTGCTGACTGCAACTACAAGAAGAATCCGTAGAGAAGCATGTCGTGCCACAGGGGAGAATGTGTCATAATAATCAACCCCATAAGTCTGAGTGTAGCCTTTAGCAACAAGGCGAGCCTTATATCTCTCAATGCTGCCATCTGCTCGGTATTTGACCGTAAAGACCCATCTGCAACCAACAATAGCTGCATCAGATGGAGGAGTAACCAGTGTCCAGGTGCCTCGAGACTGAAGAGCATCCATCTCGTGCATTGCTGCAGCCCATTTGGGATCAGAAAGAGCGTCCATGGGAGTCTGTGGAAGAACTACAGCCGACAGTCCCTTGACAAACTGTCGGTAAGTAGGGGTGAGTCTATCCATAGATAAGTGACCAGAGATAGGGTGCAAAGTACAACTGCGTTTTCCTTTCCTCTGAGCAATGGGCATATCAAGTTCATTAATGTCAGTACCAACAGCATATTCTGGATATTTCCCTGTATCATCATCACTTAACGTATTGTCAGCAGAACTTGTGTGTTCAGGAATTACCTTAGGCGTGCTGGGTGAAGGCACAGGAGCACCGTGGGCAGGCTCAACAGGTTTAGTGCGACGTTGATAGGTAGCCCCAAAACGCGAGCCAACAGGTTTTGGACAATTCATGAGAGGTAAAGGAAGATGGACTTCATCACTCAATTCAGGCACCTTTAATTGAGTTCCATTTGGAGAGAAATAAGAGGTTGATTCAAAAAATGTAACATCAGCACTCACATAGTATCGACGAGTAGAAGGATCATAACAGCGATATCCTTTTTGAGTGCGGGAATAACCAACAAAGATCGTTTTGATGGCCCGAGGAGACAATTTATCTCTCCCAGGACAAAGGCAACACAGCCAAAAATACGAGGGGCAACAAAAAACAATGCTCTGTCAGGAAAAAGGACAGAGAAAGAGATCAGATCTCCCAACACAGATGATGGCATGCGATTAATAAGGTAGCATGCGGTAAGAACAGCATCTCCCCAGTAAGAATGGGGAACATTGCTGTGGATAATAATGGTTCTGGCAACATCAAGAATATGCCTGTGTTTCCTTTCAGCAACCCCATTTTGTTGGGAGGTATAGGCACAGGAAGTTTGGTGAATAATACCCTTATCCCTGAAGAATTGTTCTAAAGAGGAGGCACAGAATTCAAGAGCATTGTCAGAACGTAGAATTTTGACACAAGTATCAAACTGAGTCAGAATTTCATTGATAAAATTTTTGATTACATGACCTGCTTCAGATTTGTGTTTCAGAAGAAACACTCAACTAACACGACTGTAATCATCGACAGCAACAAGATAATACCGATGACCTTGAAGGTCAGGAGTACGACTCGGGCCCCACACATCAAAATGAAGTAACTCAAATACAGAGTGGCTACTTCGACCGGACCGCGGAGGAAAGGATAACCGATGGTGTTTGCCCAACTGACAAGACTCACATTGAAAGGAAGACTTGGGAGACAGCTGAGGAAGAACATGCAGCAGTCTCTGAAAGGGTAGATGTCCAAAACGTAAATGCCAAGTGTACGCCGAGGAGGAGGACGACCCCGACGAGGTAGATCTAGCAAAGGGAAAGGAATGCACTAGCCTGTAGAGACCTCCCTGTTCACGGCCACTGCCAATCACCCTGCCCGTCAGTATATCCTGAAACACAAGAGAAGAAGAGTCAAATATGGCACGACAATTTAATTCTCTGGTAATCTGACTGATAGAAAGTAGGCTATGTGGGAAGGCTGGTGCATGAAGAACATGTTGCAGCGGCAATGATGAAGTAAGTTGGACCTCTCCATGTCCAACAACTGGGGAATATTTTCCATCTGCGAGAATAACCGAACGACCCGGTGGAGTATGGATGTAAGAAGTGAATTGCACCTTATCCCCACAGAGATGGGTCGATGCACCAGAATCAATAAGCCAATCTGTAGTATCAGTAGCAGGGCAGACTGTGTAAGCAGAAGACATACCAGATGAAGAAGCACTCGCAACGGTAGAAACAGTAGAAGTGGGCGGATCAGGGACTTGATGGGCTCTATCACCAATCAAGTTCCTCAACTGAGAGAGAATGTCATCCACACGCAGCTCACTGGACTGAGGCTTGGGCTGCTCGAGGGAATCAGTAGATAATGTCTGATTAGCAAAAACTGGACGGCCATGCTTTTGCCAACACTTGTCCACAGTATGACCAACACGGTTACAGAACTGACATACAGGACGCGAAGGAGCATTTCCACGACCACGGCCCCCTCGTCCTCTGGCTAAAAAGGGTCCACCTCTGCCACGAGTAGCAAGCATGGCAGAAGTGGTATCAGGGACAGTCACTGCAGAGATCGGAATTCTGCTGAGCCTACTGTAAGCCTCATCAATAGGAGGAATCGAGGGACTCGTAAGCATTTGATTCTTGGCTGATTCATACACAGAGTCTAAGCCAGAGAGAAATACCCCCACCATAAGCATTTNAAGGAAGAGGTATTAGCTTCACTGCTAATTTCAGACATCTCTTAATTCAAAAGGAGGAAACCGAGCCACGGAATAAGAAGCGCAGGAATATATAATCACATGAATAGAACTACGTAATGATCATCAAGATGATATCACAAATGAGCAATCAAACAAGGTTGCTGTGTAAAGAAAAGGGCACCGGACGACGCGGGCAACGGTGTAGAAGTGACAGAACAGATGGAGCAGCAGCGGAACTGAGCAATGATCAGTCAGCGACAGATTCACACCTTGCTGCTGCAGCGACAGTAGTGCTGGAAGGCGGAGAGCAGAGTAGAGCAGAGCGCAGGCAGAGCCGCAGAACGCAACACTGGAAGAGCGCAGGCAGGCAGAACGCAGGCGGGGCGCAGGCGGAGGCAGAGCGCAGGCCGAGGCAGAGGACGGCGACGACGACGCCAGAGTGGCGGCGACAGGCAGCAACAGGCGGCACTGACGAGCTGCTTAGCGGTGAGAGAGAGACGGCGACAGAGGAGCGGAGGCGAGCGGACGGCAGTCAGAAGCTGACTGTAGTGACAGCGGCGGCACTGTGGGAAGCTAAGGCGACGCGGCAGGAGGCGATGCAGCAGGAGGCGACGGGAGAAGCGGAGGCGACGCAGCAGGAGGCAACGGGAGGCGACGATGAGGCGACAATGAGGCGACAGGCGATGAACAGCAGAGAAGCGCAGGCAACAGCGGGCGGGCGGAAGAACGGCAGACGACGAGCGGGCGGGTGGATGAACGGCAGATGACGCCGAGCAAACGATCGGACGGCGGCAGCTGACGCCGATCAGGCGGCGGCTGGCGCCGCTCAGTCGGCGACGACGCGCTGAGAAGGAGGAGACGACTGGAGCTCTGATACCATGTTAAATCTCAGGAGAGAGAAACTTGATTAACATTAAAGAAGCCCTAACTCCTCTTTATATAGACTAGAGGAGAGGGAGAAGTTACACGCAAGTCATTAAAAGAAACCCTTATTACATAAGTACCCTTTCAAGCCTAACACTCAATATAAACATGTCTTAACACTTTCTTGTTATTTTATCATGTTATGTGCTTCTTGATGGGTGGGTGGTTTTGAACTCTTGAACAATCAATGAGTAACTGATGTTTAGGCCTATACCATTTGTCCTTACTGTCATAACTAATGAACAAAAATGAGATCTCTGACTGTCTATTCAACATCTTCAAAAAGGATGAGCACATAATTGTAGCAATAGAGATGCAAGCACCTGAAATTTTCCACTGTTGTATTATGCTGCTTATTTATGGTGCAGTTTGTAGGACTTGTTCCTTTTCTTCAATGAGTGCGGCATGTGAAATTGTTAAGAGTTCATGGCTGTTTTCATTATTTATGAACTGGTGATGTTCAAGAGACCATTTTATCAGATAATCCTCTCTGGACATAAGATTTCTCCTGGAATACTTTTTGAACTGCTGGAAGGTTTGCATGGTTTATCTGATATTTCAATTGAACCACAATTTGAGGACTGGTCTCCTGAGTGGGCAATTTTGTGAGAAGGCATTTGTTAAGGCTGGAATAGAAGGAAAGCACAGATGTTGAATGGAATTCCTTGAACAGAGAGACACAAAACTGAAAATTGCTTTGATTATTAGAAGTTAGCCATATATGTGTGTGTGTGTGTGTATGTGTCCTACTTTATTTACTTTATGACCAATCCTTCTCTATACAATTATTGTCACCTTGCTGACTTTTCAAACTGGAGTAGGCATAGATGTTTCCTTGATTTTTCAGCTTTCCTTTCATTGTTTTTGCTGCGTCTCAGCTAGCTACCAGTGTTTGGTTTGAGTAATTTTCTGTAGCTTGCCAATGTTCTTGAACACTTACCATTATTGGATCTGTTAGACGATATGTATTATCGGGATCCGGGTCCATTTCTGGACCCGGTCCCATGGGGCGCGGGTACCGAGAGTGGCTCGGTACCCTAGGCGGCAGTCCTTCTCTCCCCTATATATTATCACTTAAGTGTACATGTTAAGATTAAGTGAAATATATTTTCTCTCTCCTAGGGTTGCGGTTGTGCACCTAGGTAGAGCTTCCCGTGGTTTTTTCCTCGTTGAGGTTTTTCCACGTACATCGTGTGTTTCTCTTCTCTTCTTCCTCTTCGTGGTTTGAGTTTCTACATGGTATCAGAGCCACCGAAGTTGGAGAAGAGCGTTTTTCGTGGATCGTTCGT
>JAANDH010001195.1:5099-75582 GCA_011799765.1 Nymphaea thermarum
CTTTTGACTGAGATCTGCAGCTGAGGGTAGGACTCGGAATGCATCATGAACACACGAAAAACCACTGCTTCCAGATAGCTCCACACCTTGTTGATGAATTGGGTCGGCAAATCGGAGACACGCCTAACTTTTTTCGCGCAGCAAGGAGAGGAAGGCCCCTTGAGGGAGGAAGTTGGGGAGACGGATTGGTTTCAACTCCCCCAACACACGCATCTCCTCCACCAGAAAATTAGATTGCAGCTGCACTTCATCAGGATACTTTCTACGCAGTTCATTTGCAAATTCGTCCAACATCTTTGCCAGCTGTGCCGCACAGTGCATGTCCTCCTTATCAGGGAACTCCTCATACTCATCTGTTGCACAGAACAACAACCACAAAACAGAGAACATGAAAAGACTATATAAACAGATCTACGGCGAGAAACCCAATAATACAAATCTCGCAAAGAAGCACCACATTACGACGGTCTCAGAAGTGAGATTTGTCGTTCCTTTCCAGGCCTCGTGGTGGTAGTGGTTCCGAAAATTAAAGTCACAGGTAACAATACCACTTAAAATGATCTTCCGAAGCGACTCCTTCGAGGCACCAACTATCCTCTTGAACGCCGCCATTGCATCGTAGATGGTACTCAAGCATTTGGGGAGCTAGTTCACCTCCGCCATGTTCTGGTTAAGCTTCTCGTTCACCTTGGTGACGATGTCTGGCAAGCACTTCGCTAGCATAGAAGCCTGAATCTCGCCGTAGATATGTTTATATCGTCTTTTCATGTTCTCTTTTTTGTGGTTGTTGTTCTGTGCAACTGATGACTATGAGGAGTTCCCTGATGAGGAGGACATGCACTGTGCGGCACAGCTGGCCAAGATGCTGGACGAATTTGCAAATGATCTGTGCAGAAAGTATCCTGATGAAGGGCTGCTGCAATCTAATTTTCTGGTGGAGGAGATGCGTGTGTTGGTGGAGTTGAAACGAATCCGTCACCCCAACTTCCTCCCTCAAGGGGCCTTCCTCTCCTTGCTGCGCGAGAAAGTTAGGTGTGTCTCCGATTTGCCGACCCAATTCATCAATAAGGTGTGGAGCTATCTGGAAGCAGACCATGTATATCTGTATTCAGGATTGCAGGTGTACTCAACGATCTTTTCTATCTCCACCATCTCCGTTAGGCGCTCCACAGAGAAAGTCCTCATCTTATTCATGACACTTTGAACTGCCATTTTGACTGAGATCTGCAGGTCGGAATGCATCATGAACACACGAAGAACCACTGCTTCTAGATAGCTCCACACCTTGTTGATGTATTAGGTCGGCAAATCGGAGACACACCTAACTTTCTCGCGCAGCAAGGAGAGGAAGGCCCCTTGAGGGAGGAAGTTGGGGAGACGGATTCGTTTCAACTCCACCAACACACGCATCTCCTCCACCAGAAAATTAGATTGCAGCAGCCCTTCATCAGGATACTTTGTGCGCAGATCATTTGCAAATTCGTCCAGCATCTTGGCCAGCTGTGCCGCACAGTGCATGTCCTCCTCATCAGGGAACTCTTCATACTCATCTGTTGCACAGAACAACAATCACAAAACAGAGAACATGAAAAGACGATATAAACAGATCTACGACGAGATTCAGGAGGTGAGATGTTGACACTAATTTGGAAAAGAGGTAGATAAAAAAAATAATGTTATCTTTGATTTTCTTGAAGAAACATAGGTTTGAACACATATTGAGAATTATATGTCGTATATTCATACAAATGAGCAATTTACTGATGCTTAGATGCTCTCTCTCTCTCTCTCGTGCTTGTTGCACACATTTCTACATGCAAAATTCCAAATATATGTTCTTTATTTTCATTGGAAAATTTAATCTAGTAGGATGTGGGATGTTTTAACCTCGACAATTGTGACATTGTATGACACGGTCTGCCCTTGCTTATCCTTTATAGGTACAGTCTCACCAAAGTGATTAGTCTAGCTGCTTCCTACTTAAAGTATTGTTTTAAATGCTCCTGGCTAATGTTCTGCTTCTTTGTTGCTTAAAATTCACAAATTTTAATGAAAACATTTGTTGATTGTTCCAAGAGATGGCACACCTAACTTCCCCTAAAATTCTAATTGCTGTTCCGACATGGTTGGGAATCTTGAACGCCCATTTCTGAAAGAGTTCTTCCCGCGTTGGGTTGGATCATGTGGATGCCCTGTCTTGAGGTTAATATTTATAGTTTGTAATTGGATATTTTACTAATAATTGAAGATGTAATCTTTGCCTGATAGTACCTCTTTTTTTTTTTGTTGAAGAATGGGCTTGTCTTAAAACATGACGGAGCTGGCAGTTCTACGTGGTTGCACTGCTGCAGCCGAGTCCACAGTTGCCAGTTTCAGTGATGTAGGATGGCTCGGCATGATGAGTATCAGAGTTCATGAATTGGACGGGATGTATGACCATCCAAGTTTACCTATGGCTGGAGATAGTTGGCGGCTTCTGGAGCTGCAGTGTCACTCTAAACTTGCAGTAAAACGCATTCAATGGCCAAAGAAGGGCTCAAAACCTGATGGATCTGATGACAATGGTGATGCCACGAGTGCTGTGGATATTCGTTCTCGGTAAATGTGCTGGATCTTCGTTCCAAACACTCATCTTTATGTTGTATTGCATATTGTAATATTTCTAAGCTTTGTGTGTGTCGAAGGATTGTTGTGTTTACCTATCTACAACAGTGTTTGACCTTCTGAGTCCTTATTCTTCGTTCCTAATTTCATTACTGGTGCACAAGGCCTTTGCTTAGCAGAGTAGTTATCATTAGTTAAGCATTTCAAGTTTATCTTGAGTTCAACATTTGCTTCCTCTTTGAAGTTGCCATGCATTTTCACCAATATCTTTAGTTTTTTTTTAGTGGATCTGGATCACCACATCCATTGATTGGAATGGTTGAACTAACGTTCGCTTTGTTGCACTTTCTTTGTGTTGTTGTCTCAGATAAATCAACTCCAGAAGGATAAGGATGTTGTTGCACAATCCCAAGCCATGGAGACACTACAGATGTTACCTCAGTTGTCCTTTGCCGTTGTTAATGCACTCAATAACTTTCTCAATGACTCAAAGGTTACATATCATCCCATGGATGCTTCTGTCTTGAGCTACTTCATTCTCTGACTGTATTGATTCTAAATTACAGTCTGTACGCTATGCAGGGCTTTTGGAGGGTCCGTGTTGAAGCAGCCTTTGCTTTGGCACACACAGCCTCGGAGGTGCAATTTCACAACTCAGATATCCTTATGGATAGGGATGTCAACGGATCGGATTCGGATCGGATACATCTTTAACCATATCCGCTTTTTCGGATATTCATATATTGGATTCGGATTCGAATAAAGCAAAGTCATATCCGAATCTGAAATCCGATTTTACAATCCGAATCTGATTTTTATATTTATATCCGAATCCGAATCCGAATTTTGAACCGGGTTTTGCCATTTTTCAAGTATTAGATAGAGGATATTTGTCTAAAAATGAATCTGATCCGATATTCATGTATATCTGAATCCGATCGGATGTCATTATTAAATCTGATCTGATGTCTTAATCGGACATTAAATTTTTATCCATATCCGATTTTTTCGGATCAGATTGGTCGGATGTCCGATTCAAATCGGATATATTGACATCCCTACTTATGGACCTGATCTGGTTGTTGACATCGAGAAATGATGAGCCACCTGATGTCATATCTTAAGTCTCCATGAGCATTTTCGTAGTACCCTAGCATGCTCCTTAAATTTGCATCAGAAAAAGGACGAAAAGTTTAGGTAAAGGTCTTCATGCTTATATATAGAATGTTTGTAATTTCAACTTGATATCCTGGTGCTTCATAGCTTTATGCTCATGCTATTCATCTGGTCATTAGGTTTGTTTCTGCTTTTAATCATTTTAACATGTCAAATATTGTGGTGTCGGCTCTACTATTTGATGGTGATGGTTAATTTTGACATGTAATTTGTTGTTGGAGATGAAAAGTTCCTAGATGAAAGTCACAGTCCGTCCTTTGTTGACAAGTTAGTGTCCTTTCCCACAATTTGGGCAAGTTTCATAGGAGTTCTGTTGCCAAAGTTGATTCCTTTTTTCTGCCGTTCTTAGTTCTTATAATCATGTTTTTGCTTGCAGGAAACTGATTGGGCTGGAATGCAACATTTGATTGAGTTTTATAAAAGCAGATGATTTGATCCTAATATGGGCTTGCCTAAGTAATGTGCTTTCTGGTTCTCTTCACAGCTACAAGCCTTTGACATTTTTGGAAGCAATAATTTTGTATCATGGCATCATAGTTGTCTTCTCTTCCTGCTTTTCAGGCCAAACGACTTTCATGATTTCCCTGAATATTTTGTTCTTGAGGTAATGAAAGGAGGTAGAATTTGGATCATTCATTGTTTTGAATATGTATGTTTTGAAAATGTGGAATAGAAACTTAGTTGTAGTTAACAAATTCTTGAAATTTTGACACAAAAATCAATTTTTATGCTTGTATTTTGTTTTGCTCTCTCCAGTTTTTTTTTTTGCGTGTATTTTGTTTTCTTTTTTATGCTGTTGTGCTCTGATGACAGCTTTAACCTCTTTTTTATTGGATTTCCAGTCTTGCTCTCTCTCTCTCTCTCTCTCTCTTCTGGACATGCATCTCCGAAATGTCGGAATTAGTGAACTCTCTCTCTCTCTTCTGGACATGCATCTCCGAAATGTCGGAATTAGTGAACTCTCTCTCTCTCTTCTGGACATGCATCTCCGAAATGTCGGAATTAGTGATATATAAATAGTAATAAAAAATTCATACTACAAGTAGAACTTGAACCCAAAACTTGAACATGGTATATGTATACCATGTTTTCGAAGAAACTAACTATAGGCGGACTGACATGGCAAAAAAACAAAGATACACTCAAAATGTCCCGCCACCGTCAGTCCACCACCTTTGTGGGAGCTGCAATTCGGTCCACTATGGATGATAGTGCATCCTTGGCTTTCAGGAGCAATTGAATGCTGCAGTTAAGATGAGTTCTCTTGTTCAGAATGGCCGACGATTTTTCGAGCATCCTCTACAATTCGGTCCACACCTTGTTGATGAATTGGGTCGAAGAACTGGAGACACGCCTAACTTTCTCGTGCAGCAAGGGGAGAAAGGCCACTCGAGGGAGGAAGTTGGGGAGACACATTCCTTGCTACTTCCCCAACACACGCATCTCCTCCGCCAAAAAATTAGATTGCAGCAGCCCTTCATCAGGATACTTGGTGCGCAGATCATTTGCATATTCGTCCAGCATCTTGGCCAGCCGCCCCCTACAGTGCATCTCCTCCTCATCAGGGAAGTCCTCATACTCTCCTGTTGCACAAAACAGCGACCACAAAACAGAGAACCTGCAAAGACGATATTAACATATCTACTGTAAGAAACCAAAGAATACAAATCTCGTAAAGAAGCACCACATTACGATGGCCTCAGAAGTGAGATTTCTCGTTCCTTTTTAAGCATGGTGGTAATACTGGTTCGGAAAATTAAAGTAACAGGTGAGGTAACATTACCTCTTAAAATTATCTTCAGAAGCGACTCGACACCTTCGAGTTACCAACTACCTCCATGAGCGCCGCCATTGCATTGTAGATGATACTCATGCATTTGGGGAGCTTGTTCAGCTCCGTCATGTTCTGGTCAAGCTTCTCGTTCACCTTGGTGAGGTCAAGCTTCTCGTTCACTTTGGTGACAATGTCCGGCAAGCACTTCGCTAGTAGAGAGGCCTAATATGCGTCAGCCTTTGAAAAGCTCTGTCTCTGTCCTCCAGGCATCTGCATATGATTCTCCGTTCCCGACTAGATTTCTGACACAAACGTAACCGAGTCAAATATTCATGTCATCGGAAGTGACTTTCTCTAGCAAGCCTTCGGGGGACTTGTCCAGTTTGGGGATAAGCCTTCCCATTACCAGCAAGAGGATCCAAAGCTAGCCCTTGAATAACAAGGCAAGTCCGACTGTTTCTCGAAAGAGGACATAGCAGATGACATCGTTGTGGCTACGGAAGAGGTTGCAGGCGATGGGAAGAGCACATCGAACACCCCCCTGACCTTGGTGGTGAGGAAGAGAGGCATGCCGGACCTCACCATGATCGACCTCCCTCGCATAACCAGAGTGCCGGTTCACGGCCAGCCGGAGGACATCTATGAGCAGATCACCAGGTTGATCATGGAGTACATCAGCCCTAAGGAGAGCATCATTCTCAACCTGCTTTCCGCCACTGTCGACTTCCCAACCTGTGAATCCATCCGCATTTCGCTGCAAGAAATTCCCCATCCGCTACTCGATTTCTAACACAAACGTAACCGAGTCCAATATTCATGTCATCGGAAGTGACTTTCTCTAGCAAGCCTTCGGGGGACTTGTCCAGTTTGGGGATAAGCCTCCCCAGAGGACACGGCATCTGCACCAGGGTGCCCTTCATCATGATGCTGCAGAACCAGGCAAGTCCGTCCGTTCCTCCGAGGAGTACATAGCAGCATATCGAACACCCCCCTGACCCTGGTTTCTTGCAGCAACATGCGGATGGATTCAGGCTGGGAAGTCGACAGTGGCGGAAATTACGTTGAGAATGATGTTCTCCTTACGGCTCATGTACTCCATGATCAACCCGATCATCTGCTCGTAGATGTCCTCCGGCTGGCCGTGAACCGGCACTCTGGTTATGCTTCGATATGCCCTTCCCATCGCCTGCAACCTCTTTGGTGTCGACAACGATGTCAGCTGCTATGTTCTCCTCTTCGGACGGACGGACTTTATCCTCTCGCTGGTGGTTCTGCAGCAGCCTCATGACGAGGGGCACCCTGGTGCAGATGCCTTGTCCAATGGGGAGGCTTATCCCTGCAAGCGACTCCAGCACGCTCCCTGCGGCGACTCTAGCACGCTCGACTTGCCGCTGAACTGATCACCAAACAACAACGGTAGGCAGCTGGACAATATAATATATTTATATATAACATATTTGAATAATTATATTGTAAAAAAAAAATATAAAAATAATATATATTATATAAATAATTTTATAATATAACACTTTAATTGGATTTGGCCCTGAACTGGAATCGCACCGCATCTGACTTGATGTGACTCGAGTGCAACAGTAAGAGTTCGGTTAGGTCCCAACTTTTTTCCTTTACGGTTTTAGTTAGTGTTGGAAAAATCGTAGGAAATATGCAAAACCAACCATCTTTAACAAATTTTGTGTTAAGTTTTTAAGGTTCCTCGTCAAAAAAAACAAACAAACTTTTGAATGTTACAATTCATTCATTTTAAGACACACATGTGGTTTTACATGTAAAAGCCTAGGTCCCATGTTGTAATAATATTTTAATGACTTAACCCACTTTTAAACTTGAGGTTTTGGTCGGGTTGATCAAATTCGTCCCTTAACAATTTTGTTTTTAATTTAAAAAAATTAAAAACCAAAACAACCAACCACTTTAGTTACTTTTTTTCAAACAATTTTAAACAAGAGACGAAACTTTTGAAGTATTATTGTTGACTCGGTCACTTGCCACCTATATCAGGTTTGTGCCACTCTTCGACTTGGGATATGACATCCAAATATGAATCATGTGATTTGATGCATTCAAGACTGATCCAGATCACCGCGTGGGTATGGCTGTTTGAATTTGTTTAACTTCAAATTCGAAGCTGGGGTAATACGATGCTGCTTAAACTTTGGCACGTTGCCAAGCTTAATTGTAGTCAATTTTATTAAATTGCTTCTAAATTTGACATGAATGTGAAGGATGGAATTGTCTTGAAATTGAAGTGACTTGTGAGTGAGTCATAAGCCAAATCCTCCCATGGACATTAATTAATGGCTAAGAAGCATAGAAGGTGACATTGTAGATGAATTTCCAATAAGTTGAGAACCATTGTAAGACCAATAAAGTATGACCTTCAACGTTAAGGTCCTTGTGATTATCTTTTTGTTGAACACCTCCAGCAAAAAATACTTTCGAATGGTAGACAAACATGGACCTCCCGTTGACACTTTTCTTGAACTAGCAAAGAATAAGCACGTGAAATAGATGATGGCATTGGCTCCAGAAGGAGGATTTGGCTGTGAATAGCATTGTAGCTTTCATTGAGGTTAGGGATGTCAACAGATCGGATTCGGATCGGATATCCGATCCGAAACGCTTGTAAAAGTTCGGATATGGTTAGGAATTTCACATCCGATTGAGAATTCGGATCGGATTCGGATTTAAGAAGTAACATCCGATCGGATACGGATACGGATTCGGATTTAAGTAAATATCCGATCGGATATTGAACCATCTTATCCGATCGGATACGGATTCGGATTCGGTTTTAAGTAAATATCCGATCGGATACTATCCGACTCATGATATCCGAATCCCGAACCGATATCCGAATCCAAACCGTAAGTTGATATCCGAATTCGATCCGAAAGTTGGTATCCGAATCCGATAGCTTGAGTTGGTGACCCAAGGTTTTGATGTTGCGATAGTTGGTCAAAAGGCCTAACCCAACTTAAAGTTATGATATAACACGAATATAAATTTTATATTAAGGTATAATTTGATTAAGAGATAATGACTTTTATAAAGTCGCATATAATAACAATTAAATAGTTACTATATATATCATTTAACTTAATGTATTTAAAATTATATTATATAAAAATTAATAACTATTATTGTGTTTAATTAAATATTTTTGTGTAAACAAACAAACTATTATAGGTAAGACATCAACTAAAGCATGATATCTTAAATAATGTATTTATTTAATTGAAAATGATAAAGAAAACTTCAATTAATAAATTTCAACAAAATGGGTATNTAATATGAAAAAACGTTTGAACTCATAAAAATGTTTTATTTATGAAATTATCAAATACTTATTTAATCCAATTAAATAATTGTTTTGTATAATCATACAATTTGTCCAAAAGTCTTAGGTATTTATATATAAAACATAATTCATAAATTTAAAAACAAAAACATTTAACTAATAGGAAAACAACAAATTGTTTCATTTAATAATTTGTCAGAAATATTATTTGAGTAAAAAATACAATTTTATATAAAAAAAAACCTATTCCAAGGACAAACTCACAAAAGTTAAATGATGATCTTGAAGAAATGAAAGTTTGACATCATTTAACACTTTTTTTTCTAGATATAACGCAAATGATTTTAATTAACTCAATTAAATTAGAAAAAGTTATTAAATAATGTATTTCTTAAATGAGAAATAATATGGGCCACTTGATTTAATAATTCTCAATAAGTCATCATTATGAAATAATAGTTTACTCCATTAAAATATGTTAATATTTAAAAAAAAATAAATCAATATTTAATATGTACAGTTAGTATGAAAAAAATATGAAAGACATATGAATAACTTATGAAAAAAATATACAACCCATATAAAAAACTTATAGAAAAGGTGTGAAAATCATATAATAAACTTGTTTATTGATATAAACTGATTGTCTAATTACTCAAACATATCATTTGCTCAATAGCATTAATCTTATATTTGCATTATACGTCTAGTTATATCTTTTAATATTGATGCATCCAGCTTTTTACTCGTTTATATAAAGTGGTGCGAATCAACAAGGGTGTTATTGAAGTAGTTTTTTACTCATTTATACAATTTCAAACTCATTCCAGCTTTTAAATACACAACCAATTTTGAATTGTATGATAATATGTAAAAAATCGATCAGTGTTGGAAATATAGTAGTTATTTGAAATGAGATCTGAATCAAAATCATATTAGTTTCAATCCGATTATATGTTATTTATTAGATCTGAATTTTGTTCATACTATACGATGCATTTTCATTGATAGATTGATATTCCACGTGAATCTTATCCGTTCAAATCGGACCAAGACTTGTTATTAACTTATTGCGCTACCCGTACAAATTTACCCCTCCCTATATCAAGGTCAAGCTCATATAATCATATAAACTATTTATACCATTTAACTTAAACAATAAAATTAATATTTTAAAAAATATGAAAATTAATCACTATTATGTCAAATTGGTTTAAGTATAACTATATTATATATTTAGGGGGCGTTTGATAAGTTGGAAATGCACTGTAGCATGGGAGATATTTTTCAAATTTAAAAACTTTTCCTCTTTTCATAAGCAGCCACTCCACGTTTAACTCATTAGGTCAGATTTGGGCGTTTTTTTGTTTCCTTCCTCCCGCCGTCCCGCGCCCTCCCTCCCGGTCGCATTCGCCGCAGAGAGAGACGTCTTCCACCATCGCCAGTCACCACCGTCTGGGCGTCTGGCCTCGATTCTCCGACTCGCCGCAGAGACAGGTAGTGGTTTCATGATCTCGCTCCATCTCCATCGTTTCCTTTTGTCATCATGGCTACAAACCCATTGTAGTTAATCCGTCCTTCCTGAGAATGCATCAACAACTAGATAATCAGAACAAGCAATTACAAGGGCCGTAGCTTGCTCTGTAGCTTTCTTTTTTCTGTTATTTTTTCATTGGTAGTACTACCTAAGCTCTAGCTTGTTACATCAGTTACAACCGTGAGGTGAGGGCTGTGAGGAGGTGACGGAACCACAGGCGGTGAGCTTCTTTCTCACTTCTCCCTCTCCCATTGCCCATTGTCGTTTTTTTTCTTCTTTTGATTTAGATTTGCTGTGCAACATTGAGGGACTTGTAATTTTGTAGCTTCTTCTCCACCAGTGAGTACTGAAACCCAGACTTTTGAAGGTGTTTTGTAGGTACAGCAACTTGTACCTAAAAACCCAGACCTCTGATTTCTTCTGGTTAAATTTGTCTATCAAAAAGATATATTTTATATGAAAGCTGATTTTGTTGCTTGCTTACAGAGAATGCAAAAAAAAACCTGATTTCTCATGAAATGCCTCCTGCATAGTTGGAAAAAACCTGATTTCTCATGAAATGCCTCCTGCATAGTTGGGTGTAAACTTGTGCTAGCCTTTTATATGGAATGGGGATCCTAGGCCATGTGACCTTTCAAGGGGGATGGCTGGATGGCCTAATGGGATCCATTTTTTTTGTTAAATGAGAAAATTGTACTGCTGAACACATGTACAAAACTTTCCATTCATAGAGTTTCAATGAACTTTCCATATATGGTCTGCCCACTTCAAGTTTTAATGTGACTCACCTCATACTTTAGAATGCCTTGAGTACTCCCTCATTCTTTTTGTCTTATGGTCTTTGCTTTTAGTATGGCTGCCCATTAAGAATAAGCTTTTTCCGTTTCGATTGAAGCATGTCTCTTTTGAACGTAGCTATTATTGTTTGCGTGTAATTAAGTTAAATCAGTTTCTTTCTGCCACTTGGTTTGTATTGTAACTTGTAACTTTCTCTTTGTAACTTGAATGTAACATGACTTTTCAGGATCACGGTATCAAACACTTGGAGATTCCAACAAGAGATTATCTTTTTGCTCCTTCGTATGCTAACATCTGTCGAGCAGTAGATTTCATTCATAGTAAGTAAACTTTGACTTGTTTCTTAAGAGCAAAAATTAGAGTTTGCCATGAAAGTGGTATGTCGAAAGAATCTTCTCGCTAGATCACACGGTACTCCTTTTCAGGTGACCTATATCTGTAGGTGGGGGCAGTGTTGGAAACCAGTGCTAATACTATATCAGCTATTTGTGGTTCAGATCTGGGTTGGGCCCACGTCTGACCATTCTTTTGAAGGCATTTGGAACCCTGACTTTGTTTCTGTTATCGATTATCAACATAGTTTTCATATTAACTGCATTTCCTTGTGCGTATAAAACTATTTTGCCTGAATTTTGTGGACCACTGCAATGGGAATATGTGTTTTGTGCTGCATACCCACCTCTATGCGCTCCCCAGTGTGACTCAGCTTGTGTTTCTTGTAGTTTCTCCTCAGAGAGAGATTCTGTAGGATATATGATTGTATTGACCTTGTAGTTTGTCATTGGTAACGTCATCTAGACCAGATAACCTATTTTTCTTTTCTGGTTTGCAGATAATGCCCGTAATGTATTAATTTGACTGCTGTTTGAGCCTGAGTTGTATGAGTGCATTATCCAGGCTCCTGTAATTTCATTTGTGGAGAGAGAGAGAAAGATAGAGCAGAATTGTATTCGATTGTGAACTTGATTTTGTTATACTGCAAGCATATGATCGTGGGGTTCCTGAATTTATACTGAATCGGTGTTTCGTTGCCAAGATTAGTCCTTTGGCCTAAGCTTCCAGATGGTTTATGTTGTCCATTTTCCTATTTTTCCTAGACTTTACAAATAAAATTGTCAAATTTTCTCTAATCTAAAGACACGCATCATATTGCATATTAAATATGTTCTGGGTGTGCGATGTCAACAGTTATCAGGTTCGGATCGGATTCGGATATTAAAATTCGGATTCAGATTGGATTCAAGTATAACTAAAATTCGGATTCGGATGTATTCGGATTCGGATTCGGATCGGATTCAAGTATAACTAAAATTCGGATTCGGATCGGATTCGGATGTAACTTAAAAATGATATTCGGATCGGATGCACGTATAAATTAAAAATCGGATTCGGATAGGATTCGGATATTAAAATTTGGATTCGGATCGGATTCAAGTATAACTAAAAATCGGATTCGGATCGGATTCGGATGTAGATTTTAAATTCGGATTCGGATATGGTATAAAAAAAAATTCATCCGAATTCGAATCTTAATCCGAATCCGAATATATGAGTATCCGAAAAATTGGATATGGTAAAAGGTATATCTGATCCGAATCCGATCCGTTGACATCCCTAATTGAGGTTCATTAAAACTTCAAGCAAAGGTTGTTGTTCATGTATCTCCTTAACTTGTTGCATGACACCAGTCATACATAAGCAAAATAACAAACGAATCATATCCATCTGATGGAGCTTTAAGTTGAGTATAATAAACACCAATGAAAGATTGCAATTGCTTGCAGTTGATAATCTGCAGTTGTATCTGATAAAGTCTAAGAGCATTGGACTAAGAGAAATGAGTTTTAAGTTCAATCCAAACTTGTGCAGCGTTGTGAGCATAAACCATTGTTGACGACAAAGTTTTATGAATGGAATTCAGCAGCTACGACAGGACCATGTTGTTACATCGCTCCCAAGAAACAACAAGAAATTTAGGAGATGTTGGTTTAGGATATAATCATCGACAAAACCAAGTTTGTTGTTGGCTGCCAAAGTCATAGTCATAGCACGACGCCAAACTTCATAGTTTTCACAAGTTAAAGGTTGGGAAACAAGGACGGTACCAAGGTTGTCTATGTGAAGGAGATAAAATTGGTTGTCTTCATCAGCTTCATGTTGAAACGATTCTCCACTGGTGTGGTGCATGTTCGTGTGATCAACCAAGGGCGATGAGAATCAAACGTCCGTTGGCTTTGACTAGGGCTGGGCGTCAGGTCGGGCCCATTTTGTTAATGCCGTTTACGGCCCAGATTTGGATAGGATCGGCCAGCTACCTGGCCTGACTATTATTGGGCCGGGTACCGGGCCTGGTCAATCACGTTTGAAGCCCGACCTGGCCCGTTTTGTTAACTGTCGGGCCGGGTCGTCGGGTCGGCCCTGTTTTTTAATCTTATTTAATAACTATGCCACCTAAAAAACATCTTCATGGCGGCCACCTCGACTAATTTTGCTTTGATTTATGATGAGGTCTAAACAGATTTTGAAACACTACGCCTTCTGTCTTCCTGTGAAGCTCTGTTACTGCATTCCTCTACAATGTCAGATTTTTTATTCCTTGAAAAGCTTTTTGCTTCCTCAGAAAGAAAATATAAGAAAAAGATGGGAAACCATTACCAAACTCCCTTTTTACGTATTATTCTTTTTCAATGTACAAAATCTTGTTGTCAATTTTTTTACATTGAAAAGAAAACAATCTAAAACAGAGAGAGAGAGAGAGAGAGAGAGAGAAAGAAGGGGGTGTAATGATGCAGAAGCAAAACCCTAGGTAAACAAAATGCGCAAATTAAAACCCTAGTAAAAAAAATGCACGAACATCTTCTGCCATTAAAAGCTCAAAAACTGATCAACCGAACAACCTAAAACCCCTTTCCAGATTATGCGTGTATATATATATATATATATATATATATATATATATATATATATATATATATATATATATATATAGAGAGAGAGAGAGAGAGAGAGAGAGAGAGAGAGAGAGAGAGAGAGAGAGGGGTAAGGCAAAACTCGGAGTGAGACAGAAGTGCACTTCTGCTGCAGAAGCTCTGCACAGGTGGTGGACCATGGGTCGACGGCGAAGGCGGCGAACCGGCGGTGCGGCGACAATGGCGGCGCCCAGGCTCAGCACAGCGCTTTCTCTTGTCAATACTTGGAAACCCTAAATCCTAAAGGCATTTCATAAAAGTGTCAAAAGAATAGTCGAAGTCACACCTAACGGGCCCCAACGAGCCTGTTAACTTAACCTGGACCCAAACCGGGTACCCGGGGATGGCCCGGCCGGGCCCGGTGCCTAAGCCTTGCTCTGACACCATGATAAACCATTAACATAGATAGAGAAATTTGATTGTTTCATTGCTAACAAATTACATTATATACAGGAGTGAGCGCAATGTTCATGTGTTATCTTATCCTACAAAAATAGGAAACAAAAGAGACAAGTGTTTTGGATAGATACAACTTGTCGATATAGACTGGATTTCCATAATCACATAACTTCTAACAAAATGGACGAGAGAGCAGAAGCAGTTGTCTCCCTCGCTCTTTTCGATTGATTGTTAGGAAAAACTCGGTTCCAAATGGGGTGAATCGGGTTCCTCGTTCCCATCTCTGTCCTTGAGATTCCTGTGCAAATTGCAGTGTGAATCGGGTGGTATATGCTGCACCGGTTCGAGTTTGGCTTAAGCTTGCGCCGGTCCAAGTTTGGTAAGTGGCAGTATGTAACCCAAAAAATTCTTTCTTTTTTTAAAAAAAAAAATTAAAAGCAGACTTTCTACTCTATGAGAACTAGCGGTTGGAAGAAAATTTGGTAGTAAGATGAAATGCCCTTCCTCTTCACCCATAAGTGTCTTGGATTCAGTTGAACAAGCTTTAAGGGCCAATCTTCCCTTCTATATAAATGAGAAAACACATTATGGGCATTCTAGTTGCATTTAAAGTGGAATAAAATTTCTTACTTAATTATTATTATAATTCCTTAGAGTTACGTTGATGTAAGCTTGGTTAACTATCCCTTAGATTTGAACTTTTAACTGCTTCTAACCTGTAAACGGGAAATTCATTTTACGTTGTCCCTTCATTCATTGGGAAATTAATTTCGGAGGCCTTCTTGTTCTAAACCACAAAAGCCAACGACGTCGAGTCCATGCAAATTTACTGCTTCTGTTCTTCCCCTGAACAAACAACAGTGAGCGTACAATAGCGAGACCAATTAATACTTGCATCGCTCGAGTATCCGTTCGATCACCGATGCAGCGAGCGTATCGGCAGATACGTTTAATTTTGAAAATTTTTAAAAATGATGTAAATAATTTATTAAAAAATAGAAAAAAAATCCCTTTCGATCAGACTTGGATTGTATCCAAAAGAAGCCGACGCAAAATATATCGTGCGGCATAATAATCTATAAATTAACTGATAAAGGGCAGAATTTAAGTTCATCCCATCAGTACTCTCAGTTAGGGGTGGGCATCGGGCCGGGCCGGGCCGGCCCGGCCCGCTGAGACCCAGCCCGGGTCGGCCCATCGGGCCTGAAGCCCAGGCCCAAGCCCGGCCCGATAATATGTCGGGCCGGGCCTGGCCACCCAAAGTTGGGCCCGGCCCGGCCCGCAACGAAGAGGGAGACCAGAGACGAGCGGAGAGGGAGGGGAGGGAAAAGGGAGAGGGCGGCAAGGCGGAGAGGGAGAGGAGCGAGCGGAGAGGGAGAAGGAGCAGAGAGGCCGAGGGAGCGGGCGGGCCAGGTGGAGATGGAGGGGAGCGAGGGGAGAGGGAGCAGAGAGGGAGACGGAAGGGAGAGGGAGGGAGAGAGCGGGCCAGGCGGAGAGGGAGGGGAGCGAGCGGAGAGGGAAGGGGAGAGGGANGGCGGAGAGGGAAGGGGAGAGGGAGAGGGAAAAGGGATAGGGAGCAGACTCAGCAGAGAGGGAGGAGGAGCAGAGGGAGAGGGAAAAGGGATAGGGAGTAGAGAGGGAGGGAGAGGGAGACGGAAGGGAGAGGGAAAAGGGAGAGGGAGAGGGAGAGGTTGCAGAGAAGGAGACGGAAGGGAAAGGAGAGGGACAGGGAGAGGTTGCAGAGAGGGAGCAGAGAGAGAGAGAGAGAGAGAGAGGCAGGAGAGGGAGGGCGGAGGCCAGCCCGACCGCCCCCGACCGCCCGAGGGCGGGAGTCGGGCCGTGCCGGGCCGCCCTATTAGGCCCGGGCCCGGCTCGGTTTAGTTATCGGGCCGGGATATCGGGCCCGGCCCGGGCCAGGATTTCCCCGGCCCAGGCCCGGGCCCAATCGGGCCGGGCCGGGCCGGCCCGACGCCCAGCCCTACTCTCAGTGGCATGATAATGGTAGTACTAGGGCTGCAGCAGTACCCTTTACAAATTAGAGGTCTTTTGATTACTTCAGATTTAAAATCCGTGGATATGATGTGGATCTGTGCTAGCATGTTTGCTGGTAAAGCAAATGATCTGTGATACAATTCATGCTTCATCAAACTAAGGATCTTAAGTTCAACCTAAAAACCACAATTAAAATCCTTATTTTACTTTTTGGGATTGAGAACGTATCAGATTTAAGATTCAAAAGGGAAATTCACTGTTTTAAAATCGAAAGATCTCAAATTTGAAAATATCTAACATCCTGTAAGAGAGGAGTTTCGTTTGAAGATTTTTCTAACCACCATATGGGCCTAGTAGTTTTTTTTTCATTGTAAAAAATATGACTTAATGGATGGCTGCAATGTCCAAAAGTAGAAGACTTTATGCCCCAAGAAAACCAAAGCCGATGTTCTTCCGACCCTTATACAGAATGAGGCCTGCAAAATTGAGTTTTCATTCGTCCATCCAGGCAATTGAATCTGTGAAAAAAGAAGTCAAAAACCATTTTCAAAACGGCTGGATATATGCGCAGATCTGGATGATAGATATAATGGAAAACAAAATTTTGCTGATAAAACATAAATAGTAATAAAAACTCATACTACCAAGTCTGTAGAACTTGAACACAAAACTAAAACATAGCACATGTACACCATGCTTTGGAAGAAACTAACTATAGGCAGACCAACACTGACTGACAAGGGGACGAGGACACAATTACTGATATGGGAAAACCAAGATAAATTCAAAATGTCCCGCCACATCAGTTCTCCCCCTTTGTGGGAGCAGCAATGCGGTCCACTATGGATGATAGTGCATCCTTGGCCTCCCGAAGCAATTGAATGCTGCACTTGAGCTGAGATCTCTTGTTCACAATAGCTGGCGATTCTTCAAGCATCCTCTCGATGCCTCCCAAGTGAGGCCCAACCAAGTCGTCGATGATGCCAGCGTCTAGCTCCTCAGTTACCAGCTTTTGCAACGCAAAGAGGAGATGCAGGGCAACATTGTCAACCAACCTCATCAGGACAATCTTCCAATAGGCCACCACCCTCGTCTTCATGTCGAAGGCCTGTTCCACTAGCAAATAATTTTTCTCCCTCAGGTGCTTGATGTCAACTCCACACCCTTCAAATTCCACAGTGTTCCCCATTACCCTTCCCTTCACCTTGTCCATGAATTCATTCTGTTTACTTATAAAGCTCGACCATGTGCTCCTGTATTCAGGATTGCAGGTGTAGTCAGCAATCTTTTCTGTCTCCACCATCTCTTTTACGCGCTCCACAGAGAAAATTCTCCTATTATTCATAACTGTTTGAACTGCCCTTTTCACTGAGATCTGCAGCTGAGGATAGGACTCGGAATGCATCATGAACACGCGAAGAACCACAGTTTCAAGATAGCTCCACACCTTGTTGATGAATTGGGTCGGCGAATTGGAGACACGCCTAACTTTCTCGCGCAGCAATGCGAGAAAGGCCACTCGAGGGAGGAAGTTGGGGAGACACATTCCTTGCGACTCCACCAACACACGCATCTCCTCCACCAAAAAATTAGATTGAAGCAGACCTTCATCAGGATAGTTGGTGCGCAGATCAGTTGAGTATTCGTCCAGCATCTTGGCCAGTCGCCCCGTACAGTGCATGTCCTCGTCATCAGGAAACTCCTCATACTCCCCTGTTGCACAGAACAACAACAGCAAAACAGAGAACATGCAAAAACGATATTAACAGTGCTACTGTGAGAAACCAAAGAATAGAAATATTGTAAAGAAGCACCACGTTACGATGGTCTCAGAAGTGAGATTTCTCTTTCCCTTTTAAGACTCGTGGTGGTAATGATTTTGAATGTTAAAGTCACAAGGTAACATTACCCCTTAAAATTATCTTCCGAAGCGACTCCTTCGAGCCACCAACTATCTTCATGAACGCCGCCATTGCATCGGAGACGTTATTCAAGCATTTGGGGAGCCCATTCAGCTCCGCCATATTTTGGTTGAGCTTGTCGTTCACCTTAGTGACAATGTCCGGCAAGCACTTCGCTAATATAGAACCCTGAATTTGCGTTAGCCTTTGTGCCAACACAGGAACGCCGACGATCGACTTATCGATCTTCGACAAAAGAGGATGGCTTCTGAAAAGCTCTGCCTCTGTCCTCCTTGCCTCTCCATACGATTCCCCCTCTCCTACTCGATTTCTAACACAAACGTAACCGAGTCCAATATTCACGTCATCCGAAGTGACTTTCTCTAGCAGGCCTTCCGGCGACTTGTCCACTTTAGTGACGACTGCCAGCGTCCTCTCGCCGGTTTTGTCGACGCGCTGCGACATGCGGATGGATTCGCATGTTGGGAAGTCGACAGTGGCGGAAAGCACGTTGAGAATAATACTTTCTTTAGGGCTGATGTACTCCATGATCAACCCGGCGATCTGCTCATAGATGTCCTCCGGCTGGCCATGAACCGGAACTCTGGTTATGCCAGGGAGGTCAATCATGGTGAGGTCCGGCATGCCTCTCTTCTTCACCACCAAGGTTAGGGGGGTGTTCGATATGCTCTTCCCATCGCCTGCAACCTCTTCGGTAGCCACGACGATGTCATCTGCTATTTCCTCTTCGGAGGAACGGACGGACTTGCCTTCATATTCAAGGGTTAGCTCCGGATCTTCTAGCTGGTGGTTCTGCAGCCTCATGATGAGGGGCACCCTGGTGCAGATGCCTTGTCCTCTGGGAAGGCTTATTCCTGCAAGCGACTCTAGCACACTCGACTTGCCGCTGGACTGATCACCCACAACAACAATGGTAGGCAGCTGGATGCCTTCCTTCATCACATTCAATCGCCGGAGCCGGTCGACGGCATCCAAAAGTGGGCGGATCCGCTTCTCGTAGGATGAAGCCAGGTGTGGCATATGTTCGAGTTTGGACTCCCCATTGCAAGGAGCAGAGAACTTGACCATGGCGACTAGTTGCAAAAACGGCGGTGAAGAATACAGTGCAGGACTGTAGACAAGAGAAAGGGAGAGTAGAAGACGAGAGCGAGCACCAGAAGCAGGTAGTAACCTTCTTGACAGGGAAGGTGTGAATGGCAGCGTAGGAAATCTATCTTGTGATTATATATAGAAGATTTTACTAGGGAGGGAGGAAGAGATGCGGGCCTGTGGACGGTGGAAGGTGGCGGAAAGCGTCGTGAATTGTGAAAAGCGCCTTTACAAAGCTAGTCGTTCCGACTTACGATAGAAGTTACGGGGAATCGTGGTAGTCGTTCCGATTCGCGAGAGAAGGTTACCTGCGCGGATAATCGTGCGTGGTAAGGGAAGTATATTTTGTTAATTTATTAAAAAAAATCTTTTATAGTTTTTTTTTTTACTTCATTTTAAATTTTATCTTATAAAAAGTCCTTTTCAGTATAAATTAAAAATATTTTAGTGATTAACCACACCAGCCCACTAAAAACCGTGCTCTAATACGGTGAAAGTTACTCCCCTTACTGTTCTGGTCACTTCTCTTCGTCCATTCATTTCAATATTAACGAATGACAGCTCTTTTCGCTTTCCTATTAGCTGAAGTTCTTGCAAAACCAAAATTTAAATCCAAATGATTGATGTGATTTTTCAATATTCTGGTTACAGCTTTTTTCACTATCCGTACTACTTTAAAGTGGTTATACGTATATGAAAAGTATCCACCAAAAAAGACCTAAAAGTGAGGAATGAAAAGCAAAAGGGAACATAAGAATAAATTCTCCGAACGAAGCAACTTATGAACGAAGCAACTTATGAATGAAGGAAAGTTTTATAAGAAGCTGCTGGAAAGCACGAGAACCAGTCCCTTCCCATCTTTAACCTTTTTTCCTCAATGGGCACCAGCGTTTAATATGGTTTAGAGTTTATGTGACCAACTTTAATGTTATCTTATAAAAATTCACAACTAAATAGAAAACAAGCAACAAAAATCATTTATAATCAATCAAATCACACGTAAATAAAGTCCAGAATAAATAGAAGCCCGAGACGGCAGAATCGACCGCTCGAGCCCTTAAAAAAGGATTGAACAATTTTAATTTTCATCATTTGATATATTGTCCTTAAAAGGAAACTCCCCTGATAAACATAAGCCGGCTTAGGTTAATAAGAATGCACAACAACAAGCTTCGCTTGAGTTGAGCTTTATAAAATGAGGTCGAGCTAAAGTCAATTAACTTGAGTCTGAGCTCGACTTTGATAAACTATGTCTGAGTTCAAGTTTGACTTGTTTAAGCTCACTTGATTCATATATTTTTTTCTGTAAATAAAAATAAAAACTACAACAAGGGTGTAAAATTCATAAAAAATTATCGATATACTTGTAAAGATTAACAAACTGGAAAAACACGAGCCAAGTAGAGTTTAAACGACTCAAGCCCTTGTAACTCAAACTCGACTTATTTATAACTAAAGTTTTATTAACTCAAGAGGAGCTCGAGCTCAACTCCAGTTTATTAATACAAGTCAAGCTCGAGTGAGTTGAACTAATTGTACATCCTTACATGTGTAATGGAGGGTTTCAGAGTGGCAGGGCTCCAAAAGGCCGAGATTATCATTATTTGCCCTGCATCGGTTGTCAACACTAAGCTTCACGGTAGTTGTCAAGAAAACAGAAGGAAAAAGATTGGCTCTCTCTCTCTCTAGATGCGATGCAAAATAATTCCGGCTGTTTGGCTTTGTTTCCACTTCAAAGTAATTCATGTTGGCATTTTCCTTTCACGTATAAACTATAAATTGATGGTACAAGAATTTATGAACTGGTCTGTGGGATTTACAATCTCAGGCGTCGTCATGATCTGCAATGAGCATGTTTTATGTGATGCTTTACGTATTTAAGTTGACAAAGATTCCTATCTTTTCTTATATAAACATTAGAAATTAGTCTTTTGAAATGGAAGCTTTATTCCTTCTTTCTCATGAAACGACACATTTGGGAAACAGAAACAGAAACAGGGTGATTTGTCTATAAATTTTCAGATGGCCTGAAAAGAATATCCTGCTTATGACACTTGAAAGCACATTTTTCTAATCATAACATAATTCTACAACGGTAAAGTACCGAAGGGATGGATTTGTCTGGCAAGTGCAAATTAGTGGCGTGGAAATTGATATGTCAAATATAGTGAACAGTCGGGTCTTTTAAAATTTATACATACTATAGCAGTTATTCATTTTGGAACAATGGTTGTAATGATGGTCACCCGAAAAGTTGGTGTATATCCCTTTATAACTTGTGAAGCTGTGTCCTAGGGATGAGGATTCCTGCAGCATTTTATTATATGAGAAGAAGATGAACGAGCGGGTTCCGATGGAAAACCAAAAAGGCAGAAGAAGTCGGAGAGTTAGTTGACTAGGAGAGGCGAACACAATAAACTCGATCTCTCTCGTGGAACTCAACAAGAAACAGAATGTTAATGACAATAGATTATTCACACGTAACCTCAACTCCATGTTTAAGGGAAAAGAAAATGAAGCATGTTGAAAGGACGAGCACGAGAGAGGAGAGAAAACTTATTTATTTCGTAAAAACAAAGAAGCAAGAAAGATATATGAAAGCAACTCACCAGTGTCATGGTATAAATAATTTATCCATATCCACATGCAGCTTATACGCATATTCATGAATAACTGATTTTCTGGAAGCAACTTATATAGATTTCAAGAGACACAACAAGTTCAAGGTCGCTGAACAATGGGTGCATTGCATGAATCTATGCATGAAAGCGAAGGACGAAGCAAGGAAGAAAATAAATGGCTAGCACGAAGTGATGGTGCATTGCGCTGGATCTGTGTCTCTCTCTCCTGGTTAGTCAGTTCCTTGAACGAGTAAATGGGGCTGGGGAAAGGAAAGAAACAATAAATGGCCATCAATGATCTGAGAAACTGAGGACGAATATAACAGAAACATCAAGGATGAAAAAATATATGCAATCAGAACTACCCTTTGAAACCCATTATATATTCATCCTATATGGTCACTAATTGGTTGCAAAATAAACGGAATTCATAGGGCCTATAACAGCTATATTCAGTCGTCCTGCACTCTTCTACGAACTTCCAATAACCAATTTCTTCGCTTCTGTTGAATTCAAGTGACCATAAAACTGACTATGTAAAATAGACTTCCCTTGATTATTGCAGACACAAATTATGACAGACTTGGCAAGCATAGTTGACGCTAGATGATATATCCCGACTGGAATGTTAAATATTGAAAGCTTGCTTAAGATCGAAGGCAAGGATGAAGAGGACTTTGACGCATGAAGACATGAGAGTGGAAAGTGGCTCACAATATGTCAGAGAATCGCCATAGACGAGTTAGTAAGTTCCATTAGATTTGAGGGGTGAGGGTTGGCCTGGCAAGCCAACCCAACCCAACAAAAGGTTCAACAAATTGCATTGGCCATATGTCTTGATTGACGTACAGCACCGCCCATCGAAGACGAGAGTAGCACATTTAGCCAACCGACCCTTCAAAATTTCAAGGTCATCCTCGGCCCGGTATTTATAAAGCAGGGCGGAGCCTCCACTTTCCCCTGCTCTTCGATACAGGACTTTTCTCTTACTCCCGCCACCCACCGTCATGGATATATCCGTTTGATCACCGACGCAGCTAGCGTATCGGCAGATACGTTTACTTTTGAAAATGTTTAAAAATGATGTAAATAATTTCTCAAAAAATAAAATAATATGATCAGACTTGGATGTATCGAAAAGAAGCCGACGCAAAATATATTGTGCGGCATAATAATCTATAAATTAATTGATCAAGGCCCATCAGTACTCTCAATTGCATGATACCCCCTAACACTATAAGCACTCCTCGGAGGGACTGGTAAGAATATTTGAACGCAAGAGGAGCGGTAAGATCCACATTATAAGAATAATGCAATGGCCATGTTTCATTTAGGATGTCAATACATCTGATTTGGATTGGACATTTATTTGAACGGCTTAGAAAAAAAGCAGATATAAAAAAAATACAATCTGCTTAAACAGTAAGATCAGATTCAGATTAAAATCTGAATTTAGTTTTAAATAAATATCTTACATCCAATGCCTTGAATTTTGGAAGCCGGCCTCATTCAGTTTAAAACTCAGATTCAGATTTGGATGGCAGTTTAAAAATTGAAATCATAGTCAGGTTATGATATCAGATTTTCATATTCGGATATGGCTTTTTTTTTCGTTCATATTCAAATTTGAATTAATTAACAATAGATATGCTTTAGTGCATAGCCAATTCAAATTTTATAGTTTCACTTAATCCTGTAAAAAAGTCTTTCTTATATATAAGAAGAAGGGCCCTCGATCTACGTGGTTAACTTCACTCCAGTTGTTTGATGGATTGATGTGCATCGTCATTCTCCTATCAGAATGGCATGAACCTAACGATGATGCCTGACTTAGCTGGCCTAGCCTAGATGTGATTTCTATCGTCACCAGGGTTTGACTTGCCACTGATCCAACTCTCTGGCTAGTGGTTCTAATTTAACCGAGAAATATATGAAAGAAATGCTTCAATACAATTAAACTGCGTGAAAAGTAAACAAAAAAGATAAGATTAAAAAAAGATATCTCTCTGGCTAGTGGTATGAGTTCAAAATGGTGCTTCTTTCTGAGTTTCTGACCTTGGTTTTTATTTTTTTCAACTTAATCTCTATCATCAGACTTGTTAAAAATGATTGGCCAGATGATTCCTTTCCAGTCTTGCATATAAGGGTATGGTACTTACCTTTGTGTCCGTGTATGTAGGGATGAATATTCACATATTCGAATTCATATGTAGATTCAAATGCGAATAAAGCATATCCGAATCCAGAGTTCTGCTCTATAAGATTCCTTACATTGTATCCACGTTTAAGGACGAGTAATGTTGTAGGGGACTAGTGTAACAGTTGGGGTTAAGGGCTGGTGATTGTAGTCAGTCCACAGTTTGAATGTTAGGAGTGCCAACTTTCTGTGCTGTGTGCTGCAAAAGAGAGATCACCGATGTACAAGTCATCTTGAAAGCCACAAAATCAAGCATCTTTATCTTGGAGGGAAGGGTCGAGCCTTGGCTCCTAGCCGCTGCTTGTAATTGGGAGTCAATCACTAGCGGCCCAACGATCAGTCTGTTGGACATTTCGAGGCCAGAAAGCTAAGATATAGGCACGAGATGACACAAACGCTAAGGTAAGACTGAGTAGGCAAAGTTACAACCAGTGAAACAGTAGGGTACTTCATGAGCAGAGGTAAAAAGAAAAGAAAGAGCCAGTTTCTTGAGCTAGACAAGGTGAAAAGGCCTAGCTTTCTGGACGAAAACTTCCAAAAAGAGATGGATATGAAACGAATCTGAAAAGCTGGTCGATCTTTTAATTTGCGAGTCCGACTTCTGGCGGGATGAGGACTCCTGCAGCTTTATTTTTATACGAAGAGAAGATGGGTTCCTTTGGATCCACAATATTGCTCTTGGAAGGTTGCCCTTTACCTTGTTATGCATGGAGAATCATAGACAGCAGAAAAGGTCAGAGATTTGCCTAGGAGAGACAAACCACGATAAAGTTTTCCTCTCTCGCTTCTGCAATCTGTATGGCTCTAATAGCGGAGCCGGAAGTACAAATTAAAAGACGTGCTAAATTTTAATAACTGAAAAAAAAAGAATACCATGTTTCCGTATCTCCTCAATATATTCTATGACTATCGAATGCTTTTCAGTTTTTTATGCAAGGGCATGTTGTTTACACCACTGATGATGATCTTAGATCTTGAAAATGATCGCACCAATCTAGATTAATTAAAATCATTGAAAAGCAAGGAAATTTTCAAGCTTGTATCTGTTCTTATCGTTCCAATCATGGGCCAACAGGAAACAACGTCACAGACTCACAGTTAACACTGCTTGTGAAGAGTCAATAAGAAAAAGGTTGTCTAATAATAAAAATATATAAAGGTTAATAGAGTTCGAAGTTCTTGAAAGTGAATAATTTAATTTAAAATTCATAACTCCCAGGATTGAAATTTGATTTAAAATCCTTTTATTGTAATCGTGACCAGAAGTATGGTTGACATAAAAAGATCTGAAATGTACAAACCCTGCTTTTCCCAAAATTTGGCCCGTGACAAAATTTTCCAAAAGTGAGAAAAAGTCCAAGGACTTGCAGAAACTACGCGCTCATGCAGACGCTTCCCTTCTCCTTCGTTCTCCTCCGCTTTTCTTTCTTATTCGTCGTATTCATCATCGGTCTTATTCTTCTTGTTTCCTTCTCGAATCAGCGGTTCTCTACTCTTTGTGGAGTTGTTTCGGACATAGCAGAGAATCAAGAAGTAAGAAGAGAGGCAATGGAGAAGAAGGGTGGTAAGCAATCGGAATGCCCAATCGCTCTGGGTGATCACTACGACGTCCTGGAGGAGGTCTTGAAGCACCTCGACGCGCGTTCCCTCTGCATTGCAGCCTGCGTTTGCAAGCAGTGGAGGCTCATCTGCAACCACGACAGCACCTGGGAGCACCTCTGCAACCGACTTGCTCCCGCCGCTGCCACCACCGTCTCCGTTTTCACCACCAACCAAATCCGGTCAGTCGTCGTCGCCATGGGCGGCTTCCGCCGCCTTTACCTCATGTGTATCCGCCCCCTGTTCGAGCGCCTGCGGCCTCCGCCTGGACGCAGCCCCGGCGCCGGAAAATGGACGAGAGAGCAGGAGCAGCTGTCTCTCTCGCTCTTTTCGATCGATTGTTACGAGAGACTCGGTTCCGAATTGGGTGAATCGGGTTCCTCGTCCCCATCTCTGTCCTTGAGATTCCTTTGCAAATTGCAGTGCGAATCGGGTGGTATATGCTGAGCCGGTCCAAGTTTGTAAGTGGTAACATGTAACCCAAAAATTCTCTTTCTTTTTCTTTTTCTTCTTTTGTTTGGAACACAAAAGTTGCACTGTGATGACTTGAGAGAGGAAAGATCTTCAAGGGCCAATCTTCTCCTGCTTTTAATGAGAAAACACATTATGGGCATTCACTTAGATGCATTTACAGTGGACTAAAACTTCGTAGTTAATTGATATTATAATTCCTTGGAGTTAAGTTGATGTAAGCTTGGTTAAGTATCTCTTACATTTGAACTTTTAACTGCTTCTACCCTGTAAACAGGAAATTCATTTTACATTGTTACTTCATTCATCAGGAGATCAGGGAACTCCAGTAACATTGATCCTCTTATATATATATATATATATATTCATGCATCTGTCATGTTGGACTGTGAAGAGAAGAGGGTGAGGAGCTTATGACAGAGGTCCCCAGGAGCAGTGCTCTGCATTCGGGGTGGAAAATGCTATTCACGTGAACACTTCAGAGACGAATATGAAATCTCCGGGACGAATCCATATCATTGCTTGTATAGTAAATTTCGGATGCCTTCTTGTTCTAAACCACAAAAGCCAAGGACGTCGAGTCCATGCAAATTTATTGCTTCTGTTCTTCCCCTGAGCAAACAACAGTGTGCGTACAATAGTGGGCCCAACTAATATTGCATCGCTCGAGTATCGGTTTGATCACCGATGCAGCTAGCGTATCGGCCGATACGTTTAATTTTGAAAATTTTTAAAAATGATGTGCATAATTTCTTAAAACATAGAAAAAAAAAACCTCTGTGATCAGACTTGTATGGTATCGATAAGAAGCCGACGCAACATATATATTGTGCGGCATAATAATCTATAGATTAATTGATCAAAGGGCAGAATTTAAGTTCATCCCGTGAGTACTTTCAGTTGCATGATAATGGTAGTACTAGAGCAGCGGCGGTAGCCTTTACAAATTAGAGGGCAGAGATGGAGAGGGCTAGCGGAATCCCCTACATGTGAAACACATTAAATTTTAACCAAAATACATCGTTTGGGAATAGGTAGTTTTTTTTGAAGGGGGCATTTGATTACTTCAAATTTGAAATTCATGGATATGATGTGGAACTGAGGTAGCATGTTTTTGCTGATAAGGGAAATGATTTGTGATAAAATTCATGGTTTATCAAATTAAGGATCTTACGTTAAACCCCGCACTTAAGATCTTCATTTTACTTATTTGCATTGAGAAAATTTCAGATGTTAGATTCAGAGGAGGAGACCTAAGATCTTTATTTTACTTCTTTGCATTGAGAAAATATCAGATTTTATATTCAAAAAAGGAAGGTCGGATGTTAATAGTTTCTAAATTCTAAAGATCTCAAATCTGAGGATATCAAACATCCTTTAAGAGAATAGTTTCTTTTGAAGATTTTTTCAAGGACCATATGGGATGTCTAGTAGTTTTCTGTTTTCAATTGTCAAAAATATGACTTAATGGATGACTGCAATGTCCAAAAGTATAAGATTTTATGCTCCAAGAAAACCAAAGTCGATGTTCTTTCTACCCTTATACAGAATCAGGCCTGCAAAATTGAGTTTTCATGCGTCCATCCAGGCAGTTTCATCTGTGAAGAAAGAAGTCAAAAGCCACTTTTAAAATGGCTGGATCTATGTGCAGAGCTGGACGATAGATATAATGGGTTGCAAAGTCTTCTAAGAAGAGACTTTGCGGGTGGGTGACCAGGTTTTTCACCACCCAATAGAAGACTGAAGCTTTCACTCAACCTCTTATCTCTTTAGGGTGGCTGCTGCTTTAGTTGTATTTTGGCTTGCATATTAGTAGCTCTTCCTTTGCAATACAAATGGTTGATGCCAAGAAATTCAAAACTAAATCAAGCCGCTTACTAGCCGCCATCTTGACTGTTGCACCAACCACCCATGGGATTAAGACTTTATATTTAAGAAAATGAATGGACAAAAACATGCTTTCCTAGTTTTGTCAGGACTTCAACTTCTGCCTCACGAAAAAAAAAAAAACATGGCTTTCCTAAATCACTACGTTAGCTAAGGATGCAGGTGGGTTAGATATGTTCGATTGGCAATCCGATTCTGAGTTCTTTTCTCGTTTGAATTCAAATAGAATTCAGAGCAAATTCAGACCGTGCAGTTCCATTGCAAGATCGATCAAAGCTCCGAGCCAATTACATGTAAATGTCAAAAAAGGTCTCAGTCCGAGTCCGATGCTAAATCACATTCCACAACCATAAAGGCTGAGCACGCAAAGAAAACTAAACCCCCAAGGCAGCAGAGGAAAACGCTGGGCTTGGGATCGTCTGGATCAAAGAATTTTGGAGGATGGACGAGACACTAATAAGGTCAGGCACGGTGCAGAGCCACGGGAGAAGAAGAGAAATGCTGGCACCAACCCCGTCAAGGCCACGTGTAAAGAAGTCCACCCGGATTCTGTGCTTCGAGAATCGGGATTTTGACATATCTACAGTTTTCCCTGCTTTCGAAGGGAGAGCCCCTCTCTCTTTCCCGTCTACCTTCCTACCTGTTAGCTCTTCTGCGAGGTCCTGCAAAGAGAGCGTGGATGGCTTCCTCTCCTATTCCGGAAATCTTCGAGCTGAGCAATGGCACCCTCCAAATGAAGGTCTCAAACTGGGGGGCCACAATCACTTCGCTCCTCGTGCCCGATTCGAAAGGTTCCCCCACCTTCTCTCTCTCCCTCGCTGTTTCTCTTTCTCTCTCTCTCTCTCACATTCCTGTTTTCGTCTTTTTAGGCAATATGGCTGATGTGGTTCTTGGATTCGATTCCCTGGAGCCTTATATTGTACGATCTTTCCTCCAAATCTTTTTTCTATTTCTCTCCGTGCATGAAGTTAGTGCTTCATTTGTCTAAAGTGTGTAAAAACCGGTACCAATTTGCCATTGTCTCCATCTTTGATTCGTCTGTTTTGGGCATGTCTTGATCTCATGCTATGCTGCTTAAAGGAAAACGCATCAGCTGACTTTCTTTGTTACTTCAACATTAAAGTGAAGTTTGGTCCTGCCCACCTATTCAAGGAAGTGGATAGTTCATAACATATTCCGATTTATGTGGATAAAGGGGCACGTCCATGCACATAACGTGTTCGGGATCTAGGAAAAATGGAAGCAGTTTGATCTTTAGATACACAGGGAGCTGCACATGTTCAATATATCTGAATTTAGCTGTACTTGAATATAATTAAAATCTCTCTTCTGTCCATGTTATGTTAACTTCTTTCGGTGGGGTTATGTGCTTAGAATGGTTCTTCACCATACTTCGGTTGCATTGTGGGAAGAATCGCAAACCGGATAAAGGAAGGAAAGTTCACTCTTGACGGGAATCAGTATACTCTGCCCATCAACAATCCTCCAAACAGTCTTCATGGTAATGAGTTTTGCAAGTTTACTTGATTCCTTCGTTTCTTGTTTAGAGTTTTCTGTTCTTCGCTGCTGGCAGATATTTTAGTTTGGCAAATGAGTTATCTTATTCAATTCTTTATCTTGGTACAATCATGTTCTTTTATCTCTTGTCACTAGTAAGGGTAATTTTCGTTGTTCCTGCCTTCTCAATGGGGTTTTCTTCCTGAATTTTCTTATATAAGATGGATGGTTTTGGCTGTGCCAAAAAATTCTTTTTACTCGAGATCTTCAAAGTTTAAACTAGGGAAATATAGAGCAAACTTGTGTTGTTCCTGAATGGAATTGCGAGAATTATTATCTATAGTGGGCAACTTGTTTATAAGTTTTTAAAGTGATGCAATAAAGCAGAGAGCCTTAGAAGCCAGAAAATTTTTAACTAAAATTATGAAAATAAACCAACTTGATTTTTTATGGCAGTATCAGGATTTTATCACTGAGATACTTTCTGGTCATCAGTTTGAAATTAGTATCTGCTGCGTGTTATGTGAGCGTTGGTGTTATAAGTTCATTGGTGTTGTAAGTTCTCTAGAATTTCCACATATACACGCATAAAGTCAGTCAGAGACTCGGACGTGAAAATTGCTTAGTCTGCTTACTATTCCAATGAGGTGAACTACCTGATGTGCTCTAGAGATTCCACGTATGTGCACATAAGATCAGTCAGATGTGAAAAATTTCTTAGTATGCTTACTATTCCGAGAACATGAACTATATATGTTGTCTTTGTGCAACCAAAAGTATATACAGATTTAAGCCTTTCTGATTTTCATTTTTCTTTTGTTGTACCGTGTCAAACATCTTTATGTTCCCTGTTCTATTAGGAGGAGAAAAGGGTTTTGATAAAGTGGTATGGGAGGTGGTCGAACAGAAATCAGGTGATGAACCCTCCATTACATTCAAATATTATAGTCAAGATGGCGAGCAAGGTAACTTCCTGTTCCCACATTTTATCCAACTTGTTAGGAGCTTCCTCAATATCTGATATTAAGAAACAAATTTTGGCTGTAACCTATTGTATGGGATCCTGATGCTTCTGTAGGCTACCCTGGTGATCTCATTGTAAGTGCCAAATACACACTTGTTGGGAAGACAACATTGAGGCTGGATATGGAAGCAATTCCACAAAACAAAGCTACTCCAGTAAATTTAGCTCAGCATACTTATTGGAACTTAGCTGGTCATAATTCGGGAGACATTTTGGGACACCATGTTCAGATATTGGCATCTCATATAACTCCAGTAGATGAGTATACAGTCCCCACAGGTGAGATCATGCCGGTTGAAGGTTCTCCTTTTGACTTGAGGGATGAGAAAAAGATTGGGAGTGTAATCAGTCAGGTTCCGGGTGGTTATGATGTTAATTATGTGCTTGACTGTGGCGAAGAGAAGTCTGGCTTGAAGCATGCTGCTAAAGTCAAAGACCCATTGAGCTCAAGGGTGCTCAACATATGGACCAGTGCTCCAGGTGTTCAGTTTTACACGGGAAATTATGTTAAGGGAGTTGTTGGTAAGGGTGGTTATGTTTATCAAAAGCATGCTGGACTGTGTTTGGAGACGCAAGGATTTCCAAATGCCATAAACCAGCCAAACTTCCCATCTGTTGTGGTCAAGCCTGAAGAGAAGTACAATCACTCTATGCTGTTTGAGTTTTCAGTGGAACAACAGCTGTAGGTTTAAGGCATCAATGATGTGTTAAACTTGCTCTCTTATTTAGCAATATTCTCTTTTCCTCATGTTCTGTTGGCTATTTTTTCTTCCCTTGTGGTCGTACTACTTTACTGTGGCATGTATCTAGTTTAATGCTACTGGAAATAAATATAGCGAAATAATGGCTTTTTCATTTTTCTTTTGAGTTTTTGTCTTAATGCCTCAGGCTGTTCATATAGCAAGCTGTAGTAAAACATATTTCTCAGCGAGCTGCTTCCATCGAAATTCCCTCTGTTTTGCCCCAGGAGGATTCACACACCTGCCTTGGTAGATTGGCTGTTCCTAGAGACGATCATTGGAAGTTTCATGTTGTTTCCTCTCTATGCTAATATGTTTGGCTACATGGGTAGTGTCGGAGTCTCCAGGCTGATGGATGTCACTACTTTGAAAGCCTCATCCTTGCTGCAAGTTTGAAGCTGGGTCCACTGCTGGGAGCACAGTGAACCTCGGGTAAATTATTGTTGGATGCCTACTTATCTTAAACCTTCATTGCATCAAGTTTAATTCCTTTATAGTGCCACTCATGAAGTTCTTGAGATCTGACTTAGTCTTCTGCTTTCAGGACTAGAATTATAAATTTTGAAAACTCTGTTTCTTAGGTAAGTCTTGAGTTTTGTAGAAGTTGCATCACGACATAGACCAGCTGCCACCATCCAAAATGATTAGTAAATTGAGGAATTGTACTGTTTTTTTTTTCTTTTTAGATCCATTGATAAATGGAGTGATTATAGAAGTCCAATTAGAATGTAGAAAGCTTTTTTGGACTGTAGGAACGGATAGGCTGGAGAATAATTTCCTTTGCAGAAATTGCTAGGAAGTAGGAACGGATAGGCTTGAGCCAAGTTCTTTTTATTTTTTTCTGAATAATATTGCTGTGGGAGCAATGCACGCACACATGTGGGGATATTGACATCCAATCTGAATGTGTTCGCTGCAAAGTTAATGCCCCTGTCAAGGTGAGATAAAAGTTGATGGTTTCACATGTTTCTTAATCATTGCAAGCAAGGGCAATGTGGTTGAAGAAAGCAACGAAAATACTTTTCTGTTGATCCTTCCTGAAACCATAAAATACCCATGAGAGATCTGTCGAATTCATTCTGTACATATATCTGTGATGACTGATGAATGTCCTAACACGCTTGCACAAACTTGTGCTTGCTTCGCATCATTATGCATCAGTTTACTCATTCCAAGAAAGCAACCGGTGTGCTTGAATTGATCCTACTTCAAAGGGAATGAATCACTTCATCAGGTTTGCGCTACCCGCATCTTCACAAGTTTGAAGAATTGACCACTATATGTATAAGGATTTGTGGAATTACATGGATTTATTGAAATTAAAGACAATGTAGCTTAATTGTGGAGATCAATTAAGGTGGTATGTGTAAAGTTATATGTCCAAAAAAGTGAATTTGGATGAGTATTTTGAAGAAATAATATCTTTTGTATCATCAACTGAGTTGAACGACAGTTCATAAATTGCTCCATACAATTTTTTATTCGTTTAATCCATATATGCTGCGAAATGTATATCTTAATGCTGCACCACAAGCATATAGAGCATCTTTACCTGGGTCGGCTTTATGTGTCCATAGCTCCAGAGATCTATGATACTAGACTTGATAACTCAATTCATGATACCGTTGTGGCTTGTCTTGCTATGTTCTTGTGAACTCAGTTATAACATAATTTCAGCAAGTCTAACTGCACAGATGCAGTTGGGTTATCCAAAAGTATAGTTTAAGAAAAGGCTGAAATTTAATGTGTATATCGGATTTAAATCACCAAAACCAGTGGATCTAAGTTGATTGCATCATAGAATGCAATCTACATATTGGATTTTGGTTTCTTTAGGAGAATGTAATGTTGGAAAAACCTGATTGTGTGGTCGGCCTCGTGAAAGTTAGTTGGGATCTGTCTAAATCGGCAGAACTGTGAGGTTGGACTTGTGAACGTTAGTTGGGATCTGTCTAAATCGGCGGGACGAGCAGACGCACAATCAGTAGCTTATGGGCGCAAAATGTAGCCACCCTTACATACTGGAACTCGTAGATATCTGATTTGTCTTTTGTGACCAATAAATCTGCACTTCCAGATGCCAAATGATGAGCTTTCAAAGACTTTGGATAGGTTGTTAAACTCTCTCTCTCTCTCTCTCTACATATATATATATATATATACCAATAAATCTGCACATCCAGATGCCAAATGATGAGCTTTCAAAGACTTTGGATAGGTTGTTAAACTCTCTCTCTCTCTCTCTCTATATATATATATATATATATATATATATATATATATATATATATATATATATATATATATATATATATATATATATATATATATATATATATATATATATATATATGAAAATTCGCCGGAATGTGTGTGTATTAATAGGCAATGTTCAATCAAATTTTATTTCACTTTTGGTCATAGCGTGCTGTGAGCACTTGGGAGAACACAAGAAAAGCTTTGTAACGTAGTCGTGCTCATCCACGCTAAGCTTTTTAAGAATGCGTGTAAGGGATTTCGGGTATGGGTGGCCAACAGGGTCCATAATGGATTTGACATTTGATTATTACGACATCGTCACAATGGCAGTGTCTCCAACCATTGCTTGGGTTCCAATTTTCCTTATCAGCCAACCCCACCCATCATGTCCAACACTTCTTATCCTTCTACTACTTTTTTGGGTCATTTTTGTACTTTTGAGCACCCGAACACATGTGATGCGTTCGGGTCTCAAACATATAACTGTTTGGCTTGCCATGGTAAATGGACTACATCATCCCAATTTGAAACTGTTCAACTGAGTATGGAAACTCAAACAGATTACTATCTGGATTTGGATTTGGATTCCGAGTGCAGTTTTGTAGCTCGAATCTGAATCACAGTCTAGAATCCAGCTGAGGTCCCACCTGATTACAAACGAATGTTAAACATCATCTTATGTTAACCGGATCCAAATCTGGTTTTGAAAAAAAAAATCTGATTTAGATAGGAACCTGGATCAGATTGCATAGAACCCGATCAAGTCTAACTGTATAAAAGATGAATGCGAGTCTGAACTGTTTACGTCCCTAATCTTCACTCGTTTTAGTGGATAAGAATCCACGATCCATTACGACCTAAGACTATTGTCTGTCCCCTCTTTTTTTACTTGAAATTTCCTATTTAGTAATTTGGCATGAAAATCGCCGACAAAATTTGTTGTGCCTCTCGTGACAAGAGCATATGCATCCATTAAAAGAATAAGATAGTAAGTAGTTGAAATAAACAAGGGATTTTTTTTTAAATAATCTAAATTATTCAAATAACTTCCCCATCTTTCTTTCTTTCTTTCTTTCTTTTACAGCAACATCATCATGCCAAGCTGGAACTTTTTTCACGTGGTAGGAGCCACGCCTTCCTTTCCATATTGGCCCATACTGGTTTTTGAGAAAAAGTAGTTTTTGGTAATTTGAATTAGATTAAATCATTACTTTGAGAAAAACTTCTAAACCAAAAAAAAAGAAAAAACTTGAAAAAGCTGGGGCCATCACTTTTTTAATGCTTACACCAAATTGTTTAATCCGGGAAGTTGGATTGCCTATTTTAAGTACACTGGAGTTTATCGTATGAGTGAAAGGCCAAAGTTTCTGGCTTTCAGTCATTTCATTAGGGTCTAGACTTTTAGGGCTGCTTCGAGATGATACTCTCACTAAGCTTCGACTTGCATATCGGTTCTTTTATAGAACAAGCTTCGACTTGCATATCGGTTTTTTTATAAAACAATGAGTTGATGTCATGGGAGTTCGAAACAAAAACTGACTGTCTATCAACCTTTGTCTCATCCATTGCACCAATCTCCTTGAAAATGTTTCAAGTATCCTTTCAACACCTTGTTGGGTGGAGCAAAAAATCTTAGCTAAGTAGTTCTAATTGGAAAGTTTTAGACATTTCATATACATTATGAAATGATTAGAAGACACAAATATGAGGCACCAATATATAAGTAAATGGTTGGAGACAACAACCAGCATATAAATAAATAAATAAACTTTGGTGGGGCTGTGTGGGCAACTGCCCACACAAGCCCACATGTAGCACCGCCACTGATTACACCCAAACATTTGAGTGAAGAAACTCAAATGTCTTTCCTAATAGAAGGATTTATGGAGAATGAAGTTTTAGACTTCCTCGTCATTTAATGTGTGTTTGATTGCCTCTATCGTACAATGTTTATACCAGTGGAGGGGCTACTAGTGTGGGCAGTTGCCCACACATACTCACGTAATTTGGCTTATTACATACTGGTGTTCCACAGTATTTCACTATACATTTAAGGGTCTAAATTTTTGAGTTGCTACGAAATAGTGCCTCTCAGCAAAAAGTATATGCTTCTGGTTGTAAATTTTAAGTAATATTAGCTTAGACAACAAGTGACACCTAACGTTAGGGTGGATGATTTCAAAAGGGGACTCCGAATGAAAAAGATCGTCAAACTTCATTATAAGCTGCATTGCCAACCACTTTGGATATACATCATTACCAAAAAAGCAAAAGCATAGAAAAATCACATCATTAAATGGCCGTTAGGTGAATGTTAACCCTTAATTTATGAGGCAATATAAATTCTTAAGTTTGCATTGAATAAGTGGGCCTTGCACATTTTTGTAAAGTAATGAAAATAATAATAATAAAGGTGGTATTGTACAATTTGGACTTCTGTTCAAAGCTTTTACTTGTTAAAACATTCTCCTAATATAAAACACATCCACAACTCTCTCTCTCTCCCTTTTATTTTAATTATCTGTTTGCATCAGTCTGACTCGCTAAAGGGGTCCTGAAAGGCGAGATAAAGAAGCAAAAGCTGAATCAAAAAGCAAAAAAGGAGAAGAAAGAGAACGTGAAGGATTCCCACTCAAGCCACTTTATCTCGCTCTCATTTCCTTCCTTTTATTCCAATCTCTTTTGTTCCATTTCTCGATCTCCCTTGTATCTTTCCTTGTCATAATCCAAGTGTCGCTAACGTATCAAGAATAACTTTGGTACTCAGTTAATGTTATTAAGTCTACTTATTTGCTTATAGTATGTGGTAATCAGGGGTTGGATCAATGCAGACACCTAAATATGCTCATTCAAATTTGAAATTAAGCATGCGAATTAGGGTTTTAATGGTAGAGGAGAACTTATGAGAAAGATGTTCTGTATTTTGATAGTATTGTTCTGATTCGAACATGGTGGACAGTGAGGAGAAGCTTATTGCTTGGGCTTTTTTCGCAACTTTAAGGATGTGATTGATTGCCCAAGATTTAAAATTCTCAGGATTTGATAACTGTAGATTTATGATCAGACTTTTTATTCTCTGATATTAAATCCTACATTTTTTCTATTCAAAAAGACAAAATAAGGATTTCAAATGTGGATCTTAAGTCAAGATACACGCTTTGATAAACCGTTGTGGTACTTTTATCACATCAGCAAAGGATATCACATCATATCCATAGATTTTATATTTGAAGTCATCCAATGCCCCTAAAGGTTGTGTTTGATAGCCTTAAATCTTAGATATTTAATCCGAGGCTGCATAGAAAGGTATATCTTGAAAGATCCTAGTCTCTATACCATAGATTTTTAAATATATGCTACATGTTAAAAATCATGTCGGATGGGTCATATCTGATCTTAGATCCATGGATTTAAAATCATAGGATCTCAAATCATCACTGATCATTAAAACAAACACAAACTAAGACAAACTTAGAGTGTCGATAGAAAAGATCGAGGAGAACTGCTCAAATGTTTTGTTTCTCTTTCTCCAATTCTAAGATTCTAGGTCCAGCTAGCTGCCTGAACGCTCGGTTGGCAAGAAAAGCTGAAGTTATGCAGACCATTTTGCTAAAAAAGAAGTCAAAATGCACGTCGAGCAAGACCTACAGCCAAAGTTGGACAGCTAGGATGACCGCCACTAAAAGATGTAAGGCAGAGCACGTCCACTGTATGACTTCCACAATCTGACGACAATTATATATATATATATATATATATATATATATATATATATATATATATATATATATATATATATAGATCATAAAGCTGGATGGTGTGTTATATCATATATGTATGCCTCAGTTTGATTCTTGAGTGGCACTCTCCTAATAACATTGAATAATGTTGATTGAAACTGATATGACTGTTCTTAATCTTCATTCTTTCCTCACCCCCTTTCTCTCTGCCTCTCTCATTTTGAAGTATAAAGGCAGACCGGCCCTTCTTACAACTCTCTTCCTGCCTTTCTAGTAAGTAGCAAGTATATATATTTACGACAGATATATATAAAGGTGGCGTTTAACTCCATGAATGTGCGTTTATTCGTAGCCGATCTTCCAAAGTAGACATTTTGTAAGTTACGAAAATTTTGGACAGTTGATTTTCATGATTTTACTTTGTAGTCGTAATTGAGCATCAGAAGTATATCCCTGTTGTTAAAATCAGTCATATGAATAGGAATTTGCTGTTATCTTTTCAGAAAAGGAAAAAGAAAAGTCCATCGTTCATGTCCAGTGGTCATAATCTAATCGCCTGTATGCGTTCCTGTCTTTTGCGAGAGAGCTGACAATGATCCGCTGGTTCCTCGTTTGGTGCCGTCAAAAGATTCTACCACATTCCCCTGTGTAACGACTTCCTCCCATATTTTCTTTTTCGATCCTCCCCTGCCACGCTTCAGTCCCTTCCTCTTCAACAATCTCTTTCTCCCCTCTCCCTCTCTTTCTATCTCTTTCCTTTGTAAATACAGAAGTTGGCAGAACGATCATCAATGGCCGGCAACAAGTTTGCTACCATATTAAGCAGAAACACGTCGAGAATTACAGTCATCCTCGTCTACGCAGTTCTCGAATGGATTCTCATCATCCTTCTTCTTTTCAATTCCCTCTTCGCTTATGCGATCGGGAAGTTCGCCTCTTTTTTCGGCCTCAAGCCGCCGTGCCCGCTGTGCTGCAGAGTGGACCACGTGCTCGAGCCAGAGAAGAAGGGGGGAAGCTCCTACGCTGATACCATGTGCGAGACCCACGCCAAAGAGATCTCCAGATTGGGATACTGCCTGAACCACGGAAGGCTGTTGGAGGCCTGCCAGACGTGCGAGGACTGCTCCCTGGAGCGGCGGTGCTCCGAAAGGAGCAGCCTCATAGCCTCCGTTTCTCTAGTCAGCCAGGTGGATGACGGCGACGATAAGGAATTGCAGTGCTCTTGTTGTGGAGTTCGCTTGGATGATGGCTTTTACTCCAAGTATTTCTTCAAAAATGGATTGTTTAAACCTGCTTGGGACGTTTTGGAGTACACCAACAAGGGGACTTTGGTTGGTGAAGAAGAAGAAGAAGAAGAAGAAGACGAGGAAGAAGAAGAAGATGGCGACGACGATTATGCTGATGAAGGTGAAGAAGAGGGACAAGAAGGGGACAATGAAAATGGGGAACAAGCAGAAGAAGATGATAATGGACAAATTGATGCTGGTGTTGCTGATTTTGGAGATGATGGCGGCGAACAGAAAGAGGAGGTGGAGGACGATGACGAAGTGGTGATGGTGGTGAGGGAAGAAGTGGAAAAGGCAGTTGAGCAGTCAATTGAGAAAGAAACGAAAGGCAGCGAGGCTGCCTCTGCTATGGACGATTCTTCTTGCGACGTTATGCGCGTGGACTTGGAGGACTCTTGTGAAGAAGAGCGTGTAATTCCGGTGGAGTTGATAGATTCTGTGACAGAACAGAATGTGTTGAAGGAGAAGGCCGCCAAGGAATCAGATGATGGCTGTCATCAGCATCTGCTGGATGATCTTGGCGTCTACTTCCAGACCAAATGCATTGGTAATGAATCGCCGGCGTATTCTCGTGACTACTTATCAGTTTTGGAGTTGGATGTCACTTTTGCCGAGAGTTCTGATCGGATAGATGTGGATTCACAGCAATCGCGTTCAGAGACGGTTGTTGCCGACCATGATGAATCCGGTGCTGCGGCCGTTCTTCTTCCAACTAACGGAGATCGTGACGAGGAAGACTTGATTCGGTTCTCGCAGGGCCACGATCAAATGAACGGTAAGCTGGTGATCAGTTTCACCGTACAGAAGCCTAGCCTACTTTCCTTTTCGTGATTTTTGCAGGTTCGGTGAGACTAAACTTTTTTAATTTGTTGATGAAGGAGCACCAGAAACTAAAGAAATTACTGATCTTCGAGAGAAGGTAGTAAGCTTTGTTGATGGAGTTATCCGTGAAGAGCCAATGGTTCAATTCCAAGGTTGTGAAGAGATCCCTTTGTCTGCATCATTAGACAATGACTATGATGGTGATGCAGAAAAGGATATTGTTTGCAATGTTTTGCAGGTTGAAGTAGATCAAGGTACATGAGATTTCTCTTCAGTGTAGGTTTGTTCTGTGTTTTTTTTTTTCATGAAGTAAAATTTAATAAACTTCCACGGTATAAACAGAGGTAGAACAAAGAAAAGATTCGTCCATTGGTAATGACAACTGCATTGGAGAAAAAGATGTTCTTTACACTGTTTCCCTCCCAGAGGAAGATCAAGGTATATGAGTATCCCGCAGTATCAACTATTTTTTTTTTCTTTCTTCATGACAGATGGAAATCTGATTGTCAGATTCTCAAATAAACAGAATTAGAGCAAACAAAAGACTCGCCGTTTGGTGATGATAATAGTCATACACAAAAAGATGATGTTCGCATTGTTTTACTCGAGGAAAATCGAGGTATATTGGCGTTTTCCTGTTTTGCTAACCCATTTTCTTCTTTCAATATATGGAAGATGGAAAACTGACACTGTTCTCGACATAAACAGTGCTAGAGGAAACGAATGATTCAACCATTGATGATGACAGTGGTAATGCACATAACGATGCTTCTAGAACTTCAATAACGGAGGAAAATGAAGGTATGCAAGGTTTCTGCTGTACCAGTAATGCCTTCGGTCCGTCAAAAATGACCATCTGATCTAGTTGTTCTGAATAAACAGAGATAGAACAAACAATAGATCCGGCTGTCGATGATGCACGGAAAGATTCTTCTACTGTTCTAGTCGACCAGGAAGACCAAGGTATATGAGGAATTTCCTCTGTGCCAACATTCATACTTCTTCCTTTTTGTTGCTTTCTGCACATGTCTGATAGTTTCCAAATAAACAGTTCTAGAACAAGCAGCAGATTCAGCCGTTTCTGTTGACAAGGGTGACACAGATAAAGAAAATGATTCGCTCGCAAAGGAAGATGGAGGTATGTGGGGTTTCTCCATTATAAACTATTTTCTTTCCCCTCTCTGAAACAGATCTGGCTTCATTTTCCAAATAACAGGGCTGGGACAAACAAGTGAGCCAGCTATGGAAGAAGCGGATTGCTGCCCTGCGTCTGAAATGGTGGGTGCGATTGAGAAGATGGAAGAACGCACAGAAGGCTTGTCCATTGCTTCTGAATTCAATGATCTTGAGGAAGAGAAAGCGCCTGATACGCCCACTTATATAGAAGGTATCCACACTCTGCAGAAACGGTCAGTGATAGATAGGAAAGACTCCGGAACAGAGTCTTTTGATGGAAGTGTTGTAAGCGAACTTGAATGTGGTGAAGCTGTAATAATCGAGCGATTAAAGTCTGCCCTGAAAACAGAGCGCAAGGCTCTTAATGCACTATACGCAGAGCTAGAAGAAGAAAGGAATGCAGCAGCTATTGCAGCTAATCAAACCATGGCAATGATCACACGATTGCAAGAGGAAAAGGCTGCAATGCAAATGGAAGCACTTCAATACCAACGAATGATGGAAGAGCAATCTGAGTATGACCAAGAAGCACTGCAGCTCATGAATGAGCTCGTGGTTAAGAGGGAAAAAGAGAAGCAAGAGCTGGAGAAGGAATTGGAATTGTACAGGAAGAAGGTTCTACGCTGTGGGGCGAGAGAGAAGAGGATGAGGAAGAAGAAATCTAGTGAAAGTGGTGAAAACTTGGTCGTGGACGATGAAGTTGGGAGGGTTCTGATGTCATCTCCATCTTCCAGCGCATGGGACAGCGACAAACTCTCTGTGGATTCCGATGTTGGGGATGATGGCTCAGATGGCATCTTGGAGAGCAACCAGAACACCCCTGTTGATGTTGTTCTCGAATCAAGCAATGGGCATGGAAACACCGAAGAGCTGACTACCCTTGATGAATCCCTTGCTGATTTTGAGCAGGAAAGGGACTCAATTTTGGAGCAACTCAAGGCATTAGAAGAGAAACTTTTCACATTATCTGATAAAGATAGCACAATGGTATCAAAACACACAAATGGTAATGACAGAGCAATGGTTCCTGGAGAATCTGATGATGAAGATCTAGAGGAAGCTTATCACGAGGGGATGAATGACGATCATGAACCATGTCATGAGGATGCTGACACCAAAGGTTTGCCTGGTTCCTTTTCCAGTAAAAGGAAGCATCTCACTGACAGAAAATACACCGGTCCTAAGCCAAAGAGGCTACTTCCACTATTTGATGCCACAAGCGGTGAAAATGGAACTGAAGCACAGGAAGAGGAGGATAGTTTCTCTCACTTAGATACCCAGTTCTCTGAACATGCTATGATCCAAGAGGAGGTAAAAGATGTATACGAGAGATTACAGGCACTCGAAGCAGACCGGGAGTTCTTACAGCACAGTATCAATTCTCTCAAGAAGGGAGGAAAAGGGATTGGCTTACTTAGGCAGATACTGCAGAATCTGCGTGATTTAAGGGCAGTTGAACTGAGAGCAAGAAACCTCGGAGATCCTATGCCTTGAATTCAAGTGATGTCTGGTACGACCTCTATCTTAGCTCCGTCTTACATTCAGAAGAATTGTTTTGCATCATCATGGTAAATAGGGACACACATTTTGCTGCAAAATTAGTGTTAATCAGTCCATATAATATTTCTGTTGGTTGATGCAGGCTGGTGATGAAGTAACACTCGATGCCTGATTGGTTGGTAGGGTAGCAACAAAGGGGAGGGAGGTTTTTTAGATCAAGGAGGCATTTTGTTAATGGTGCCTCCAACAAGGTGATATATCCTCCTTACACAGTTTCAGTTCAACCTTTTTGTCTACCAGAACTCTTCATCTTCTTTTATATTTTTCTGGAGCCCATAGTTTTTTGTTTGGGTGTATTAGTAAAGACCCACCCATCTTTCAAGGTGAAAGGTGAAAACGAGCCATGAGAGAACTGGTTCCACCATCCTCTCTGTCTCTATCTCGGTGGAATACTGGCCCAGAGCTGGAAGCACCACAAAAAATTCCAGTGCCAGCCTACGTAAAACCAAATAGGTAGTGACATTAGAGTTTGCGAGTGTAAAAAGAGAGGAGGGGAATTCCTCTTGACGTTAGTTTTGGTTGTGGTAGTTTATTTTTTGTTCTTTCATGACCTGTGGCTCCTTAGTCTATTCTGCTAGCAACTGTTCTCCTTCGCAGGAAAGAAAGTTGAGCAGATTTGATACTTTTGTATGTTTGGAAGTGGTCATCTGCTGTAAAAAGAATTTTATTAATTTTGTGTAAACGTGAGCTTGTTGCTTGTTTGTCAACCTTTTCTTTGTGCAATTAATGTTCTTGAACAGCAACCTTTGACATTGACACGACTGGTTTCATCATCAGTCCAGACCAAACAAATGAGTTGTTCTATAATGATGGCATTGCCAGACTTTTATGGTCCCTTCAACATCTTAGGTTCTTTGGCCCCTATGACCAGTTAATTGGCAGTTTTGGCTTTTCACTGTGCTAACCTCAACGCCATGGGGCGAATGCCAGCTTCGAGACACTGACATTAAGGTTGAGACTGTAATGGGCCATGGGACATGTGGAGCATGTCCCAACTTAGTTCTCTGTCGCCTCTGCTTGTATGCCATCTTCAACAGAAAAAATATGCAAAAATTATGCATCTTGGTGCCGCTCTGTGTGTTTCCTGTTATATCTGACAATGGAAATGAGTTCGTTGGCATCACCCTGAAGTTCACCAAGTTCAATCTGCTATCAATCGTCAGTCCTCCATTGTTTTTTTCTTCAAAGTTTTATGCCTGTATGTTCTGTCTCCATCTCCCAAGACTGATATCCAGGTGCGCTCGTGGATTCGTAGAATGCAAGGACCTTCTTCCTGCCGGGCCCGGAGTCACGTGAGCGCCCATTTGGATTTTTCGTCGCCTGTTTTGCTTATTCACCTGGCCTATCCAAGGAGATTGTGCGAAAATTTTGGCAATCAACGTTTCTATCTTAATGGTCGTGAAGAGCAGTTAGTTTATCAAAGAGGTCGTGCTGCGATCGCCGGCTTCGAACTTGCAAAACTAGTAGAGCAACCTCGCGTCGTTTGACCTTCTTATGGCTTCTTTGATCTTCTTTTATGTTTGACTGTTGGGGATCTCAAATTCAAGGTTATCATTTTTGTTCGTTACCCAAGTGGCATGGTATTTACCAATTCCTACATCTTATAGTAGCAACACTTTTTTAATGACTTTTAGTGACACAAAACAAAAAACAATCACTCAAAAGGTAGTCGCTGATTTTTACTTTCTTCTATATATATATATATATATATATATATATATATATATATATATATATATATATATATATATATATATATATATATATATATATATATATATAACCTTTTTAAGCATCAGCTTATCAAGGAGAATTTATACTCTATTGTAGTTTGTAAATACATCCTGGCATTGTGTAAACAAAGGGCCTCAACTTTTTCTCAAAAGAAAATCATCGATAATACTTTGACACAGATGTACCAGACAGCAAAGCGAAGTTTCTGAGGTGGGTCACTAAGAAACTATACTTACATAAATATCTTTATGGGAAAAAAAGAAAAGAAAAAGGATTCATCCAATAGAGATTTTTATCTTGTTTATTTAAATACATAGGAATTCAATCTTGCCCATTAGGAATTTGTATCTTGTTTGTTTGAATATATGGGATAATGGGAATTCAACCGCTTCAATGCTCATTGCACTGCCATCAAGGCGAAGCTACGTAAGGTGCCAATATGTGGCCTTTTAAGAACGTCGCTAATATGGGCCCGCATTCGTATCAGGTTATATAGATTAAGACACCTCACCGGTTGATATTTTTTATATTAGTCATTCATAGTTGATTTGGTTTGATATGTCGGTGATAAACAAATTGGATTTTAGGAATCCCCATGTAGACATTGGAAGAGAATCTTTTGTAAATTTTCTTTTTACTAAGTAACTTGGAAAAACTTTTAGAGGGCATTTGGTAAATGAAATACCATGTTTAGTGGTTTAAAAATCCGTCTTAAAGATAGAGGTATATTCATAAAACACTAATGCAGTGTTACTAAAATCGTTTGGCAACAATAATAGTATGTTATCTCACTGTACATGAATCTGTCTTAAACACTGGAGTAGTTTTATAGATATTGTAGTGTTTAACCAAGGAAGAGTAACATACTGTTGTCATTACCAAACGACTTCTTAGGAGTCGTTTGACAACAATAACAGATTTTGCCGTCTCATAAATCTGCTTCAAAAATGAGGTAGATTTATGAAACCTTTGTACAGTGTTTCATGACTCTGTTTCATTTTTAGGATAAATTCATGGGATGGTGACGGTGTGTCACTGTCATCAAACAGTCTTTTAGCAGCTGTTTGACAACAAGAACAGTTTGTGACTGTTGCATAATTATGTTAAAAGAAATTGCGCAGATTCATGGAATATTTATTATAGTATTTCATGATTCTACCCTAGTTTTTAGATTATATTCATGAAACAGTTACAGATTATTCACTTTGCCAAATAGACATCGAAAAGAAAGGTAATATAGAAAAGATCAAAGCCTTCCTTTTCCTTTTGGAGCAAAACGATCGTTGGTGCCGTCATATTTAGGAAGCGGGCACTTTTCTCTCATGTGAATGAATAATGACCGAGCTGTTCTAGGTCCTTGCATGACCAAACATGTATATGATGGTAGCTAGTATCAAATGATCAACAAATGTCAGCTTAATTAGCTACTGAAGACAAAATCTCTCTAGACTATGTTTTCCCTTTCCAATATATTCTTTCACTACCGTGTGAGATTCATACCTCTTGTCCAGTCCATTTTCATCCCCTTAATTTCTAGATCTTACCACTTTCATGTATTGTCTTCGTCCATATCTTCACGAATTCTGCATTCTTCAGTCATTTTACATAGCAAAGGGCTCTCATCGTGGTTTTTGCTGCAACTGCAAATGCATGACAGGGAATCTTCTTCCCCGCATTCTCGTGAGACATTTTAATTATTTGATTGTGAAGTTTCCTATCGCTACTTAAAAGTAGTTTATACATTTCTTCTTGTGGTCTTTATCATCCAATTCATAGAACTAGTACGTTTTCATTTGACATTTTTCAGAAAATAGTTCTAAAGATGCCACATTATCATGTCTATTCTCTTTCCATAAAACAGAGCCCTTCAAAATAGTCATAATATTTGATAAAAAAAAATACTTTTTTTTTCTTCTGCTTGATGAAGAAGATCATAAATTGAATACACAAATTTAAATTCAATAATTGAATATAAAAGAGAAGATTTATAAGCTAACTGTAAGGTGAAAGAATGATAGCCATGAAGGATGTCTAACAGACATCTTGATAAACAAGTTTGTAAAGAATCTTTAAGTTTAACCAAAAAGGAAAGAAAAATCAAGTTTCATTGAATATCCAAATTAAACATAAAGCTCAATCACGGTAGTCAGCGCGGCCTAAACGAGCTAAACGAGTAAATTGTTAAACAAGTTAACGAGTTATTTGGGTTAGTCGAGTCAAGCTCGACTTTGTGTAGTCGAGTCGAGTCGAGCTCGAGCTTGATATAAGAAGCTCGAGTCGAGCTCGAGTCGAGTTCGAGCTCGAGTAATTTTAATCGAGTCGAGCTCAAGCTGGCCAAGCTCGGGCTCGGCTCGGCTCGTGTGCAGCCCTAGAAGAGGGTGTGGCCTCCACGCACAAAAATGATTTGCGTATTGAAATTCCTCAAACCCCAAATCCAATAATCTTCTACTTTCCCATGTACAATCTCTTGATGTTCACTTGGAACTTTTTTTCGCACTCAATGCTTGAACCACAGTCTTTTGCTCCCATGGCCAGTTCATAATCTACAGAAGAATATGGAATTCGGTGACCAAAGAAAGGAAACATACGCATTACGATCCACAATCATGTGATTCAAATACATTTCTCTATCCGCTCGTTATTGTTGCAAGGAAATCATCTATTTTTCTGCAACTGGAGCATTTTAGCCAAATATGGTGGCATAACAAGAAAGGATTGGGTATGTTGTTGTTTTTTATCACCATTTAGCTTTTTTGAGTTTCCAATATCAAGAACAGTTTGGACTTGCTGCTTAATTGTTAAACTACATATGTTTAGTTGACGGTCATTCTATCTTATCACCGGGTGAGTAAGAAAGACATTCCACCTCGCAGAGAATCAAAGCTTTCGCTCAACCCATTGTCCTTTTAGGATACATGGTCTGCTTTCGGTGCACACGGGGGTACCACCTCTACTTTGCTTCAACTTACTTATAGGTGTCCTATTTTTTACAATTTAAGAGGTTGGTGCCCCTGACACTAGTGCATTTTCTTCAATGTCCGATGAAAAAGAAATAGTAAGAATTTTCTTCAAGTGGACAATGAGAAATAATTTTTACTATTTAACTTTTTTTTTAATTTAATTTTTTCTCAATAAATTTCACTTGATCAACTAACGTTTTCACCCGTGACGCAGGGATGGCAACACAGAGAGATGCTGATGGAGAAAATTTCTCCTCATTCAATCTTTTTTGGGTGAAAATCGATCACTCCAAAGCTGGGGCAAAATTTTAATTTATATGAACAACGATTCCCCCCTTTTCAAGTGTCATTTTCTCAGGTAAGAAAGCATTTCCATAGGCTTAAATCACATCACAGCAAATGTTTCCTTGTTTCTAATAACAGCTTACAAACAACCCATTTCAAGCTGCAAACTTCCTATTTCATAAGGCTTTTGCAAGAAGAAGAATGTCATGTGAATGTTGGTATATGGTAAGACGTAGAGTTTAGTGCCACGAATCACAAAAGCACTTAAGAACATGATCTTGTATGTTAAATTTTGGTAGGAAACCGGAACCCAGACTTCCATGGTAGACCAAAGCAGACATAACGCCTCTTTCAACCTTCTTCTATACATGGAAAATTTATGATTTATGAGAGGTGAAGAGAGTGGTGCTTTCTGACATTCTAGACTCATATTATCACTATTTTTTGGTGGGGCTCTTTAGAATATATAAAAATGTATAATGAGCAAGCCGAGTTCGGCTCGAGCTTGAGTTCGACTTGATTAACTGAATCCGAGCTCGGGTTCGATTCGTTTAGACTCTTGCCACTTGATTCATATTCCTTAAAGAAAATTGAAAGCCAACCAGAGAGTGTTAAAATGTATCAAAATGTACCGACATGCCCTTAAATATTAGCAAAAAGGAAATGCACAAGCTGAGCCGAGTTTAAACGAGTCGAGCTTATGTAACTCGAATTCGACTTCGTTTATAACTCGAGTTTTAACTCAAGCCCAAGCCTGACTTGCTTATTAAATTAGTCGAGCTCGAATTAAGCTTACCAGGTGGGTTCAAGTTGAGTTGGCTCTAATTGTTGTACATCCCTATTTTAAAAAACCCAAATTAGGGATGTTAACCGGTCTTCTAAACATGTTTTGGGTTAGGCAGTGGTAAATCCAGAACAGAGCCGGTAATTTTATATAGGAATCGAATGATTAAGTTTGTCAAAATTTTAAAGGGTTATCTAACCTTGGAGATTTTGTATATGTTGTAGTGGATTTTGGATATCTGTCAATTCAAGTTCTGAGTCCGATTTAGATGCAAAGTTACAGCCCACATAAAATATTTGATAGTTGTTGGGCCTTATGAACAAATCTAAAAAACCTAAGATCTTCTTTGGATTATGACTAAAATGAGGGTCCTAAGTAAAAATTTCTCCCGGCCTCTATGATGCGTTCAGGCTTCATAGGTCCACGATCTGCTTGAGTCTCGGACCTCTTTGTCCATATTTGAACCGCCGATTTAGTTGTGTGGTTCAAGATCCGCTCATGGCGTATTAAACCTCCGCTAACGGGCACGAGTGGTTTGGATCTTTTTTTAGGTTATGGGCAGCGTTTAATTGCCTAAGATTACAACTATTTAGTCAGGGCTCACCAAGTCAGTTAGAATCATCAACTAATTAGATAGTTCTTTTTTATTATGAACTGCTGAATACTAAAGTTTATTATTTTTTGAATTGTGAAATATCACAAACCTTATTGGATATACTTATATTACATGTTATTTCATTTTAGTTGACTAAAAAAATCAAACGTACAGTCCCTACAAAATTACCTTCTTCATTTATTTATATAAAAAAATTACATTTTAAAAATTTAAAAATTTATCACCTAACTCAGCCGAGCTGAGCCATCGAGTCAAGTCTCTGACCGATGAACCAATTCGGCCAATTTGAGTTTGAGTCACAAGTTTACCAACTATGATTCTAATATACATTGTACTTAAGAACTCATATCATTTAAACTCATGTACCTTAAAGAAAAAGAATATGATCACCTCAAGGGGCATAACATAGCAAGTCGCATTAGGATTGGTTTTTAGTTATATTAGCATAAGAACTATATCTCTAAATCTTAAGTGTTGGAATGCAGTAGCACCACTGCCATCATTGATGTTGAAGCAGCCAAAGGCTCCATGGATTTTTTCTTTTTTGGCAGTGGGTTGTAAACTCACTTGAAAAGAAAGACAATGTGAGTCTTTAATTCATAGTAAAAGTTGCAAGAGAATGATGTACGTAAGATGTATTTTAAACTAAGGATTTATTTTCTTGTTACAAACCGAAAATATGAAATCTCATATCTAAAATCCGAAGGTCTCAAAGCAACGCCCCGTAAAATGCTTTCGACAGTTCACATCTCACATGATCTGCTTACTTGGATCAGCTGCATGTGGGGTCTTCATCCTGGCATGATTTGGTGTCCAACCGAGCCCAAACTGCCGTATATTCTCATCGAAGAAAGGGAAAAGGAAAAACTGTGTTTGGCCAGTGGACATACTAATGACATTTTCTCCTTAACATTATATTCGGTTTCTTCTTCCTTTATGTCTCCGTCATCTTCCCTGATATATACAAGCAATTAAATTCATTCCGTGCTAAATCGTGATTGATTGCGAAATTCATCTGATGGGCCATCGTACTGAATTTTTCCTGAAACATTGGCTTCCTGAGTTTCTTTTTTATGTTAATGTGTAAATATTGTTCAAGACATTCCCACAGCCCCGTATTCTTTTCATTTTCCGTTAACTATCAGATACGGTTTAGAGAACGTGATGCCCCAGAAACGAAACCGGTATAATTTGGTTAGCAAATATAATAGTAAAATTGTGGAAGAAGGGCCTTGGCCTATTGCAATTTCTACCTGGGCCTTAAAAACAGGAAATGCTTATCTGCCCCCTTCCTGATCAAACAGATAAATTTTCAGTAATGAATGTCAAGAAAGGAATGAGGTGAGAGGAGGAGCAACATACAAAGAGGGAGGGAGGCGGAGAGAGAGAGAGAGAGGAAGAAGTAACCGGCTTCTAGTTGAAGCAATGATGGAAACAGATGTTTTTGGTTAAATCATTCTGAAAGCAGCTGGGATCGATGCGTTGTCACTTCCAGGTGAGTACCCATCGTAATCTTCTATCGCATTCCGCTGATTCCTGGTTGAACGCCACATTCTTGTCAAATTCGAGGAAAACGTTATAGAAATCTTATGCTTGAGGGAAATCCGAATTCGTTCGGGATCATGAGTTGAGAAATTATGGGAACGCCAACGATTTTTTCAGTTTTTTGAGCTTCTGAGAGGTACCAATTTGTCGTTGTTGTGGGATTGTGAGTGAGAAGTTACTTGAATACGATCCGGCATGAGATTTAGGTACTGGGTCTGACTCTTGGCGTATCGGCGTTTAGGGTAATGAATCGAACTTCATCGTTGAAGTTAGAACCCTGTTCCCGGCCTGATTTGAATGCTCTTAGGAGATGGGTGGTCGCGTTTTGCATCATCCGGTTCGATTTAGAGCAGGGTCAGGTGATTGAGGAGTGCTTCCCTCCTGGTTCTGTCAGCCAAGATGAGGAGCTCAATGTCGCCTTCAGCTCCTTTCCCGATTCCATGTCTCAGAATCAGAACAGCGCGAGCATCCATGACTGTATGTTCTTCTTTCGATTCCGGAGGCGAGGGACCGCACCAGATGCCCTTAAGGCACAGGAAGACTCTGTACCACCGGATACTGACAGGCCACTTAGTGTAGATACAAGGTCCAACGTGGATAATTCTGACGTGGTATCGAGTACAGGAGATGATGGCAATGATGAGGGCGGTAGTGGTGGTTGGACGAATTCTTCTGTTCTGAGTGCTTTGGCTTCTGTTCTTTCTCCGAGATCGATTGGCGGCGAGTCAAGTGGGAAACAAATTTTCGATTCTGCGGAGTTGCATAACTCACCCCCTATGGAGCATCCTCCTTTGAGTGAGGACCATCATCCTGCAATGCAGAGAGTGGGTAGCCAGAATGCTTCTGGTACTGACGGTAACGATTTCCTATATGGATATGTTTTTAACAGGCAGAGACAGGATCAGAGGTTGAAGCGCGGGGGGGAGCAGAAGTCGGTTGTCATCTTGACACGTAAACCATATTCGAGTGTCTTCAAGCCTTTGTTGCAGATACTGGGGCCTTTGTGCTTTGATATTGGTAAAAAAGCTCTTGATCATGTGGCAACCTTCGTTTCACGGTGGCCGAGCCCCGTTCTTGGTGAATTGATGGATCTTCCTATAGGCAGTGCTTCACTGAAGGCTTATCTTCCTCCTGCGTACAGCTTGACTTCTGATTATGGGAGCTCATCTGACGAGTTTGTTTCAGCAATGGCTCCATTTCCACCTTTGAATCACTCTATCCCCCAAGGGTTGTTTCATGAGGCTGATCTTTTTGGAATGTTCAGGGGAATTATATTGCAGATATGGATGCTGTGGGAGCTGTTGATAATTGGTGAGCCAATGCTCATCATTGCACCAACGCCTTCCCAGTGTTCTGAAGCTGTTGCCTGCATTGTTAGTTTGGCTGCACCTCTTCCTTGTAGTGTAGACTTTCGTCCATATTTTACTATCCACGACCCTGACTTTGCTCATCTTAATTCCTTAAAGGAAGGAGATCAGTTTCCACCAATGATTCTTGGGGTGACCAATTTTTTCTTTCTGAAGGCTCTTCGTAGCATTCCTCATGTTGTCTCAGTTGGTGGGTCTGTTGCTAGTTCCAGTAAGACTCCAATGGCTGCAAGATCTTCTAACGGAAGAAAGCAGGACCAACAGGGTCTTCAGTTGTCATCTTTGAAGAAGTTTTCACCTTCCAATCTAATACATGCTGTGAAAATGAGGAGGGATGGACCTCTTAGCTTGATGACGGAGCACAAGGAAGCTGTTTGGAGCACCTATCAACCAACGACAAAGCCAGACACTGCTGTCTTAAATAGACTTATTGATGCAGGTGTTACTCCAAGAGTTGAAGAGTCGATGTCTGTTGTCAATAATGAGATTTTGCGCCGGCATTTTCTAGAGCTCACTACCAATTTTCTCGCTCCTTTTGGTCCTTATTTGAGAGTTACAACACCTTCTGAAGGAACTTCTCCTTTTGTTGAGCCTCCTTCATTGCCATCATTTCACACTCATGAATTTTTGGAAAACCTTTCAGAGCGAGGACCGGGAAAGTTTTTGTCAAAAAGGATGCGAGCTAATTGGCTGGATCTATACAGGTAATAACAGATAGGGTTAGGCTATCTCATGAGGTAAATTTGTCATACTTTTTGTTTGCATGTATGTGGCTATATGCCACCCTGAACTACTTCTTGCTTTCCCCAGTAATAATTTGCATTTTTAAATTTCAATTTACATTAGGCACTTCTTGAAAGGCCGTAATTTCTCACCGTGGTTCCAAAGAAGACGTGCTGCTGCAGAGCAAGAACAACATCGCTTATGGAGGCAGGCCAGGATAAGAGCAGATGTACGCCAAATTACAGCAAAAATGTCTGAGCTTGAGACGGTTGACTCTTTCCATGCTATAGAACGATACTATCAGCGGGAACTTGAGGTGATTTTTTCTGCTTTCAGAAAATATGGATTTTTCCTTTGCATTTTCAAAGTTATTACTCATTTATCTTGTTAAAATTATGATGCTCTCTTTGTCTGATGTCATGTGCAGTTATGCCTTCTTTATGGCAAACTCTCTCAAAGTATTAATTATTCCGCCTAGTGCATTTCCACTTTACAAGGCATAGTTAGTTGCTTAGTCTTAAACTTCTTGTAGTATTTTATGTTCTAACTTTATTGGTTGTGTAGGCTCCTGATTTTCATCTACTGTGCCAAGGTTTGCTGTATGTTATGGTTGTTGGTTGAACTTAGATCACTTCAATCTCTTTTTGATGAAAAAGAAAGTGGACGGTATAGTCATCACAAGTTTTCTGGTTATTTTGACTAAATTAAGAAGCAGTCTTTTTGTTTGTCTTTTTACTGTTACAACCCAATCTAAACTGACCTGAGTATCCTGTCTGGGTAATCCCAACCCACCATGTATTAGTTCGTACATGGACAACTGGTAGCATGATATATGTACATAAATTAAACCCATGGAGTTTTCTGCAAAGCTTGTTGGGATCATTCTCAAGTCCTTTCTCAGGAGTGTTACAACAAAAAGGATGCCATCATGCCAGTACTTTTATAGGAAGTCATGCTCCATAGTCGATAAGTGAAGGAAGAAAGCAACAGCTTGTTATCTTTCCATTGTCAAGACTGGAAGGTGTTCACTGATCTTTTAAGCCAGTCTCATGCGGTTCTTTTCACTGTGGAGGCTTCTCTTTATGTATCTTTTTTCCAATCTTTACCCAGTAAAATGTCTTTAGCATAAATGCAGATTCCCTTTAAGGAAGGACCTTCATTCTTTACCTTGAGGAACCTGGAACCAGGAAGTTCAAGTAGCCTTGTAGATCTTTCTTTGGTTCTTCTAAGATGCGTGCAAAACATGATTATTAATAGACCATTGCTTAGTCTTCTTCGTGTTGGTTAGTTCGGTGACCCAACTTCTTAGGTTGACTCTGCCTCCCATTTTTATCCTTTGCATTGGAATTATGGGCTTTGCTGCTGAGAAGCTTTAATTCTCAATGGTATGGAATAATCTGCAAGCGACCCACACTTTCATTTTTGGATCAATGTCCATCTTTCTCCAGCACATTGAGCCTCCTGGTGTTTTTGCTCCATGACTTGCAGACCTCACTCTGATGGTTGTGCTCCATGTGTTAGACTCCACATGGCCCTTCATATCCAAGGGAGTAAAACAATTAATGGAACTAATGTTGTGATAACTTCAAATTATATAAGTTTTAAATATGCCAATGTTTTTTTTCTTCACTTCCTCATAGGAGTACCTTTTCCCTGGCTAAGCCAGTTATGCGGTTTAATTTTTCCACCAAAATTTTCACAATTTATTTTCGAAGCATAAAAGTCCCCAATCTCTTTCAAAAGTTTCCTTGAGCTCCGATCACAATGAGGTGAGGAAATAAGCTATCCCATTCATAAACTTTTCATGGAAATTCTATATCCTCTAGGAATTTCGATTTTTAAAGACTTTACTTTTACATATCTATAATTTCTTGTTTGCTTTTGAGTTAGCTTGTATATTTTTATACCTCAGAAAAAATATTAGATAATTATGTCATAGTGCATTATCATTTTCATGATAGCTATTTCATATAATTATTGTTAGTATCATAGTATGGTATTCCTTTTTCTATCATTCAGATTTCATCCAGGGTCAACAATCAATCAATTTCTTTATAGGAACCCTCTGAATGAAATATTGGGATCTCTTAACAGATGAAAGATTGAGAGACTAAAAAAAGAAAAAGTTTGAAAATGCTTGCTTTCAACTTTGCACCATTGAATAACTTGTTTGTGAACAAATTTCTTTTTGGATATTCTACTCCCTTCTATTTAGTCCAATTTATCTCTCTTCCAAGTTGGCAAAGGAAGAAAAGAAGAAAAATGGTGAAGAAGAACGATAAAAGAAAGGGTAGGAGAGGTAATAAAGCTTTGAACAAGAAGGGAGAGAGATGGGGAGGTGATTCTTTTGTGCATACCTTCACACAAGCATACACTAATTACTAGTTGTCAATATTAATCTAGTCTCTTTCAAATATCTTTCAAAAAGAATTCTAAGAGTTGATCTATGAAAGGTATTATAATATTTTTCTGGTAGTCACATTTCCTTCGCATGTATAATTTCATGTGCCCTTGAAATTCACGGTATCAATAGCTGTAGGAAGGGAAGCAAGTCAATTGGAGCTAACATTTTCAAACTTCAAATAAATTCTTGGATTTGGTTATGGAAATAAAACCATAGCCGCAAATATCATTCTCATGTTTTCTATGTCACACGGGTGCAAATACGGGGATACGGGTGTGGGTACAGCAATTTTCAAAATTTTTGGATACGCGGACACGACTAAATTAAATATTCTAAAAAATGATAAAATAAAAAAAAAATTAAAAATAGTTCACTAATATAGTCTAAAACAAAACATTGTCCATAAAACCCCAGTGGTCGGTCTTCACGTATGACCATAATGGTGGTCGGTCTTCTTGTTCTTGTGAAAGTGAACCAGATGCAGCTGAACCAGATGCATGACTTGAACTTGTAGGAGTAGGTATAGAGACTTCTTTCCCTTTGTTCCCTCTGCTACATTAAAAATAAAAAAAAGATGCAAAAAACATATAATGAACTTAAATTTAAAGGAATAAAACAATACAAGTATACAACAAGCACACTCAAATCGGCAAAAACAGTAGCACAACAAGAAACTCCCAAATCGGCAAAAACCCCCAAATCAGAAAATGTCCATAGGGCATAGAAGAAGAGATTAGGATGAAGAACGACGGAAAAAACCCCCAAATCGACAAATCCAAAACCGTAATAAACCCCAACCCTAGACCTAAGTTCTACTATCGGAAAAAATCAAAATAAAAACCACTTACCTCTCTGTCGCTGCCGCCGGACACAACCGGACGTCGCCGTGGATCGCCGGACGCCGTCGCCTACCATTGTCGCCCAAGTCCTCTGCTGCAGCATGCCGGTGAAGCGAAGTGGAGAGAAGTCGAGGGCAAGGGACGAGGGTTTTCGGCGTTAAGTTAAGACGTCGGCTCAGTTTAATGGGTTTGGATCGGATATGACCCAAAACCGATCCAAGAGGTGTCCAGCCGAGTCCCGTGTCGGAATCGCCGTGTCGGCAAGTCGACACGGGTACGCGGCCTATTTAGGCGAGTCTGTGTGACATAGCATGTTTTTAATGGTGAGTTTTTTTCTTTCTGGTATATTTTCATTTTTCAGCAAAGTTGTTCTTTGTTAGAAAAAAATCTTGGCAAATTTTTGTGAATGAAACAATCCTTAAAATTAGGTAAAAATAAAATAAATGAGAAATTAATAAGAAGACATAAACATAACTAGATAACATAATAAAAATAATGTTTTAATAATGATAATGCTTATGATAATAAATTTAATTGAAGTTTAAAGTTGGATTCATGATGATATTAACGTTAAAAAATAGAAAAACAGAAAAGGGGAAATGCAAAATACACGCATAAATTTATTTTCATTGTTTAAAACACATTTTTTTATTTGTCTCTTTTTAATTTTAATATTGCATTGTTTTTTAAAGGAATAAAAGCGATATCTGTGGCTATGAATAAAGTTCTTGAAAAATAGTGTCCCGGAAGGGGGAGCTAAAATTCTATTTTCTGGTTTTTCAGAAATAATGCATTTTAATGTGTTTCTTCATGAAATATTGTAAACAGATTAACACAGTTGCTCCATTGTTGTTGTTTCCTTTATGTAATGCCTTTACTGGTTGGAGCTTTATTTTTCATTCTGCTCTAACCAATTCTTTTCCTTTTCTTCCTTCTTGTTCATGCACTGGAAACAGTTTCGATTTCATCTTTTAGTTGCATTCTGCTAAAAATACTGGTAGAAACATGCATGAAAATGTCCTCAATAGTTCACAAAAGATTTAAGAACCTAAATATGAAACTAGTTAATTGCCCCTTTTTAGGCTAGATACATATTGCTTGTAGGCTGAATTTGGCAAATGCAAATTTTTCAGTCATAAAGAAACTGAGAAGCTTGCCTTAGTGCTGCGGAATAAGTTAGTGTGTCATATAAAGAAAATGCAGATTTGTTAGCCGTAATATTGCTGGTATAGTGGTATACCTTTCTAACCAGAGTCTCAAGTTCTACATTAATCTCTAAAAGGTGGTCACCCTTGGAACTGTATCCTGAATTTTGAGAATGTTCTGCTGCCTTGGCTTTCTCATGTTATCTAAGTAACCTTGTTAAGCTTTCTGGCTTATTTTGAATGCCATGCATTAAACTCTTCCATCATCAATTTTCAGTCTATGCGATCTGGACGGGGATGTGAAGATTCTGTACTAGCATGCCGCAAACTGAAGGGCGATTTGCAGATAGTTTTCAATGTTTTGCCAAAGGATGTACAACATCTCTTGCTTCTCAATCCACAGAGAGCAGCTCTTCTGCAAGGCAGCTTGGAGAAGTCAAGAGTTCCTGGCCACCCTTCAGTTGTGAGCGTCGCTCTGGAAAAAAGCTTTTCAGGTTCAGCTCGGTAATGAAAGAAATTTGGTGCCATTACATTCTCTGCACAGCCATCTCATTGTTCCAAAGATGCAGAAAAGAAAAGAAGCAGCGCCATGTTGCACAGTATGGCGATGGTGGGCAAATCCTGCTTTTAACAATGATAGAATATCTCATCTTTGCTCTCTTTTCAAGCAGTCCTTTTTAGATTCTTCCTTGAGGTGGTGATTTTTATCTCTCAGAATTCATTTGTCTTTTTTTTGTCTCTCCAATTGTTTGTTGGCAGGAATTGGTTTCCTTCCCATGCTTTCTAGGTTGTTGTAAACCGATTGACGGTTGAACCGTTTGCTCCAATTAAAATGATATAAGATTGTATTGAATTCATGTCTTTCTCTCTCTGTCTCTCTCTCTCTCTGCCGAGCATTTCTTACGCTTCAGGTTCTTCATCTGTGGTATTGTATTTTATTCTGTCTCGTTGCATTTTATTCTTTCTTCCAATTCATGGATCGTTACAGAACCCTCCCTTTTGTTCAGGTTCTTCATCGGTGACATTGCCTTTTATTCTGTATTAGCCCTTCTCTTGTCACGATTCACCAATCCCCGGAGAGAGAGAGAGAGAGAGAGAGAGAGAGAGAGAGGACAACAATATACAGCAGAAGGTATCTTGGCAAGGAACCCATGGCTGTTTAGGAATATTAATATCTTGCTTTTCAAAATTTTGGGGAACTTTTCACATAAGCTTCCCTTTTGTGTTTGAATAATGTTTGAGAAAGTTATCGTAGACATGTTTTCCAGGTTCAGATCATAATTTGTGAGGAGCTTCACCCATGACGAGTGAAAAATTCAAGTCCTCCTGTGACTCGGGTGCCTCAGTACCCAAATTACTAGAAGCAAACCTCCATGGACATTCCACTTACTGTGAAACTCTGAAGCTACACTTTTCAATGTTGACTTGGACAATTAAATAAGTTAATAAAAAGTACATTAATCAAACCGATACGTCTCCGTTTATTGATTGCAGTAAGAAAGTAAGATAATTTAAAATTTCAACATTTACATCCGACATTATCAAATTATTTGTTTATAATCACTCACGTAAATTAAGCTGTTATTAATTATAACTCATCATTTTACCACTTAATTTTAGTTTATGATTCTCTTTACTTATGACCAACGTTGTAAAAATATGTCCATGAACAGAATCAGTGAGGCTGTAAAGCAACCAATTCGCTGACTCAGCTTGATCGACTCTGAATACGTAAACAATTACTAAAATTTTATTTAAAACAAACGAATCAATAAAATTAGAAAATAAGAAATTTCCTTAAGATATTTCAAAAAATATTTTAAATTCACATGTGGCACTCTTGAATTAGCCACCGAATTGCTTAAGTGATTCAAGATTATTCTGATAGCGTTGTTGCTGCATATATATGATCAATTAATCACATTTTTTTTTTTGCAATTGATTAATCATGACTTGCCGAGGTACTCAGGTGCCAAAGTTTTTTGGACTAATTACGAGATTTGAATATTTTCCTGAGGAATTGCTAAAGACAAGTTTGGCAATTATGGTCCCGTGTATGTACCGGAAGGGATGTGATCAGCCAGTGACAACTGATTCTGTTGCTGCCATATAACGCCATTCAGGTGCAATTTTCTAGAACCAGACTTGAAAAATTTTTAAGGGCATGGGTCAGAACTATCTATAAACCCAAAAAGAGTACATGATTTTGAATTCATAACAAATAATTCTTTGAAGACTGTTTAATTGAGATAAAATGATGTAAATTTGGCAGGCCGTTGGGTTGAAGAAGAGGAGATGCTCTTACTTCCTATCTCCATCTCTGGGTTCTCAACTGAACCATGGGGATCCACTCATTTCTGTGGATGCTCTGATACCGTGGAAGATGACATGATTTGTCTGCATTGGTTGTGTCGTTGGGTATCTTTCAGTTGGTCTAGTTACTGCATCTGCTTGGTGTTCCATGGTTGCTCATCTGAGCATTCATCGACATATGGCTAATAATCAATCTCCTTAGGGTGCTGAACTTTTGCTTTTCTCAGAATCTGATTTTTCAATCCTTGCTGTTTACTGAGCTCCTATTCTCATTTGTTTAAACGAGAACAGTCAGCATCTTCCATTTTCAATTTTTATCCTTTTTCTCATTTATTTTGTATTCCAAGTGGGCATTACATTATTCTTTTTAATGTTTGAAGAGCAAACTGTCAATCAGTTTCTGAGTGCTGAACTCTGCAAACCCCACTTGAGACCGACCAAGGCCCTTTTCGGAGGTCAGCACACCATGACACCAATCCACTCGTCCAAGTTGGATCTACCTGTTGGCAAGGCCCCTAGCATGATTGTTAGCGGAACAGACCTGGATGAGTCTCACCGTTTAATCCTACAAGGTCGTTTGGCAGCAGAAAAGCTCTCAGTATTTTATAAATCTGCCCCAAAGATTGGTACAAACTCTAAATGTCCATGAATCTGTCTCGATCTTTGGACAGATTTACAAAACACACAATCTATTAATGCTGCCAATCTAAGGTATATTTGATCATTTCTGATTTTAGTCCTATGAAATACTTTTGATAACGTAGCAAATATTCACAGTGAAATTCATAATTCTTATTCATCAAACTAAGATCTCAAATCAAGCATAAGTTCCACACTTAAAGATCCTTACTGTAATTCCTTGTGTTGAGAAAGGTATGATTTAATATCAGAGAGGGCAGGAGGGAGGGTCTGAACTTGGATCGATGGATCTCAAATTCTTAAGGTGTAACACCAGAGTAGATGAAGGGCAATCAAACGCCTCCTTAACTAGAGGCAGGACTTTATGAACACCAACAAAATGTACAAACATGACTACATGATGATGCAAATGAACTGTATATAGAGTTAGCGACAATGAAAAAAGGAAAAAGATTAATTTAGTAAATGTCACCTTTCTTACTTATGCTCACCTACCATTAGTAGCCTGACGCCTGGGGGTGGTGATGAAAAGGGTTCTCGAAAATAACATTGAATAATTAGGGGTTACACTTAAATTATTACAACCTTTTTACAATTTGCAGGACATGTTTTAATAAAAGTTTCATTAAGGCCTTTGCATAATTGGCCAGCCTACCTTCTATTCTCCTTACCAGAGATCTCCTTATTTGGTGCTTGTAAGGTAGTAGACTACTGGAAGAGAACAAGAAGACATAGATAGAGAGGAGCAGGAGCATAGCCAGGATTTTGTTTTTTTGTGACCTCCTAAATAAAATTTCCAGAAGGTTTTTACATGAGCCAGCCATATTTTTCAAAAGTTTTATGGGGGCAAACTATTTTTTTTGAAATTTTAATATATGAAAATAATTTCTCAAAACCTCGAGTAGGTTGGGGGAGGAGAGAAGAGAAAAATTTACAAAGTCACTTTTCCACAAACTTGGGAAAATAACGTACATCAAGAACAAGTAGAACTCAACGTTATTGTAGGATGCCTTGGAATGCATAATTTTGCATGAGTGACACCCTATGTCACCTAAGTGCGGGTGGCGTTGCTGGTGCCGGCGTGGCACATATCAAAAAATTTAGGTGCGGCGGTGTGGTGAAAGTATTTTATTATTATTAATATTATTATTAAATTATAATAATAACAATAATATGTATATAATGCATATGACAAAAAATTGTCTATAAACCACAAAATTATTAAACAAGATCAAAATTGCAATTTATCGAATGAAGGTCACCCTTTAGGGCAAGCTGCAATCGATGACTTCGCCGGCTCCACCGACCACCAAATGCGACGTATAGAAGAGAGATTCAGATTAAGAAGGGATGAATGTCGAAGAAGAGGGAAGAAGAAGAAGAAGGGACGAAGAGGGATGAAGGTCGAGGAAGAATGAAGAAGAAGAAGAATGGACGAAGAGGGATGAAACTTGAAGGTTGAGGAAGAGGGAAGAAGAAGAAGGGAGGAAGATGGATGAAGCCTGAAGGTCAAAGAAGAGGGAAAAAGAAGAAGAAGGGAGGAAGAAGAGGGAAGAAGAAGATGAAGGGAGGAAGAAAAAAAGGTAGAAGAGTTAAAAACTTAAAAAAAACTTAAAAATTGGATCAAATTAGACTTTCTCGTCTTTAACCACACTCGACTCGGGTCAAACGCGAGTCGGCTGCGAGTTTGAAAAAGACAATTTTAGTCAGGTGCGGCTGACTGCACTAGACTCTTGTTTGACCAATTGGGTGCACACTCGCACCCGCACTAGCACCCGTGTCGTGTCGACGAGGGTGCTTGGCCAAAAAAGAACCACCCATGTTACATAGCTGACACTTAGTTCAAGAGAATTCCTAAACGAGGGTATTTTGTTCCAAGTAAATATATGGCTTACAAGAATGGACAAAAGTAGGAAAAGCGAACAGCGGGAATAGTTTGCGTTTGATTAAACATGGGGCTTGCTTTTGTTGATCTAGTAAAAAGACTTCTACTAGGATTCGTGATTTATCAAGTCATTTAACAAAGATTCGGAGATCAAGGACGCTGTGGGGAAGGAGAAGGAGGACAAACTAAGATTCTGTTGGATTTGGTGGTAATTTCGCATTGAATAAAAAACAAAAAATTTAAATAGGAGTAGTCCTGACTTGACTGGGTATTCAAATTCCCATCTTCCTGTGAAAGTTGTGGTGGGAGACTGGGGCTCTGTTCTTCTTTGATTTCTCCGGGATGTCGAGGTAATCGTCATGTTACAGCTCCGGAACTGGAACCCACTAGCTTTCATTTGATCAAGCTACGGTTTTCTGTTTGATGGCTTCTGTTTTCTCTTTAATTAGAACAATTTGATTGGTTTTTCCTCATATAGGTCGCCTTCGTGATGGGGTTGGATTTTTCTATTATTTGCCGAGATGTTGGTCTCACTTTTTCTTTAAGCTTGGGGGCTTCTTTCTTTACATGATCGTACGCTTTGTGACCCTCTGTCGCCACTTGACTCGGGTGGTTAATGGGTACTTGAACTTGCAGGGCTTCCTGGTTAGTTGACTGCAAAAGGATCGCGACGAAGATCAAGAGTGCATCGAGTGACCCGCAGAAGGTTGCGTGGAGAAGCAATCCCACCAGGACTTGCCCCAGTTGCAATTTTGTTATTGACAACAGTGATGTATGTGCTCTGATTCCTACTTGGAAATTACTAGGGAGAGGGAATCGGTTTTTGCCTTAAAGGTGCTGTTTTATGTTTCTGTTTTAACTGTCCATACGATCCATTTGGTAAGTTGATAATTGATGGTGGAAAATAAATTATTCTTTCATGCTTAACTGACTTGGAAAACACCAATGCATGTTATTACAGTTGTTTTCTGGGGGACTTCTAATAAAATGAATGATAACTGCGGTAAGAAATCTGACTTATTTCCTTTTTTTATTCAAATGAATGGTCTCAAGAGAAGCTTATACCTGAAGTTCTTATATCTAAAAGAAAATCAAAATGCATGATTAGAAAGAATCCCTGATGTTTCTGCCGCATAAGGGAGCATCGACAATTAGAGCTAATTCGTATCATTCTGATAGATGAAACACGGGCAAAAAAGAAGAGTTCTGGTATCCTGTTGGAAATGGATGTATTAGGTGAAGGTCACCAGAAGGATCGATGTCTTAAGTACCATCATGTTTCAAAGAGGAAAACCTGTCATTCCAAAATGACATCTCAACCATCAGCCCTTCACATGTCTAGTTTTCCACTGGAAATCCTTCAATCAACTTCTGCATCAATTACTGCACATTCTCCATAAGGAAGCCATATGGCTTTCAGATGGTAGTTCAACTATCGGTCCTCCATAGTAAGCAAAATGTAGTCTTGTACGATGGAAGTCCACAAAAGTTCTATATGATCTCTTGAAACTTGAAATTTTGAAGTGGCTTACATGGTTCCTAGCAGAAAATGTAGGTCGTAGAGAATTGTCTTCAAGAAGCAGGAACGAAAGGTTGATTCCTTATATAGTTATATAAGGCCTTTCTATCCATGTCGTTGTTGTAAAATGTGTATAGTAACTTCTATATCAGGTCCTAATCAAGGTGCTTATATAACATAACTCATTGTAAAAACTACAGATTTTCTTACAAAATCTTTCTAAATCCAAAAAGACTATGATATTCTGGAAACAAGCTTAAAATGCATGTTGCATAAAGAATTACCAAACACAAAAACAAGAAGTGCAGGTTGACAATTAATTCCCCATGAATTGCATAACTATTCAATGCCATAAGAAAAGATATCCTCTTACTAGCCTGCTTACTAAAATATTTAAATTTCACAGCTTTAAAATGTGTATAGTAACTTCTATATCAGGTCCTAATCAAGGTGCTTATATAACATAACTCATTGTAAAAGCTACAGATTTTCTTACAAAATCTTTCTAAATCCAAAAAGACTATGATATTCTGGAAACAAGCTTAAAATGCATGTTGCATAAAGAGTTACCAAACACAAAAACAAGAAGTGCAGGTTGACAATTAATTCCCCACGAATTGCATAAATATTCAATGCCCTAACAAAAGATATCCTCTTACTAGCCTGTTTACTAAAATATTTTAACTTCACAGCTTAAGCTGCTCCAAATGCCTAAACTAATGTAAAATAAAGTTTAGTGTCTATGACTTACTCCAACAACTAAATGGTCATAAAAGGACTTTAGGATAGTTAAGACTTTAGATGCTGATTTCTCACTTCTCCCAGTCCTGATAGCCAGTCTATGATTTATCTCTTTCCTGACCTCTCCCGTATTAAGTCCTGATATACACACAGCATTTGCCTCTTCTTCTTACTGCATCATCAACTTTAATTTTCTTTTGGATCAAGGTATTGGAAACCACTACTACTTTTTAGAAGACAAGAACCAAACATAAATTACAGAATTTCAATATGGGATGATTCCCATACATTCACCTATCACTTGGCATTTCCAGGTTACTCAGGATTGGCCTGGTCTACCACGTGGGGTGAAATTTGATCCATCTGATCAAGAGCTTCTTTGGCATTTATCAACAAAAGTTGGGGTCAGAAATATGACACCACATCCTTTCATCAATGAGTTTATTCCAACTGTTCAAGAAGAAGATGGCATTTGTTATACTCATCCTGAGAAACTGCCAGGTGTGCCTCTCTCTTTCTCTCTCCCTCTGTATGTCTCTTTTTCAAGACAATGTTTAATTTTGGTTGTCTTTTGGTGTTATAGGTGTCACTAAAGATGGAAGCATATCACATTTTTTCCATAGAACAATGAAGGCCTATAGTACAGGAACCAGGAAACGGCGAAAAATACAAAATGAACTTGATCCATACCTCGGAGATGTACGCTGGCATAAAACTGGTAAAACAAAGCCTGTAATTGTAGACGGAGTACAGAAGGGCTGTAAAAAAATAATGGTTCTTTATACAAGTACAGCAAAAGGTGGAAAATCAGAGAAAACAAACTGGGTGATGCACCAATACCACCTTGGAACAGAGGAAGAAGAAAAGGAAGGGGAGTTTGTTGTCTCTAAAGTATTTTATCAGCAGCAATCTAAGACTTTGGACAAGAATGAGCATGACATGATTGATGAATCAATGCAACCTACATATAGGAAAGAGGAGCCAGCTGAACTTGCAGATGTCTTCCCTAGCTTGTCTTGTAGTAAGATCAGTAGTGATGATCTTTTGCAAGGACAGGTATCAGATAGTAAAGAATCCTTTCCACAGGTATCAGTCAGTTACCATAACTAATTGATTTTTGTGACATTTGAAGTACCAACTATTGTGAGGTAATTATTTTGGTGGTTGCAGGTGATTGATCCTGAGACAACAAATGCTGAGAATGGGGAAAGTAGTCAACCTGACTTGGAGACACTTGATAATCATAATTTGAAAGATGATACTATGGCTTATGAATCAATTCAATCCACATCCTTAAAAGAAGAGCCAGTTGTTTCATCAAATTTCATTGGTATATCATGTGGTGCTGTAAAGAAAAGTTCCAGTGATGATCTTGTTCAAGAACATGGATCACAGGATAAACAAACTTTTCCTCAGGTACTGTCACATCTTGAGCCATGTTTATAGATGCTAGTCTATGAAAATAGGTCTCCATTATTTCCAATGTCTCCATGTTCATGATTGCAGGTTGTGGTTTCCCAGACAGAGAAAGGCGAGGACTGTGCAAGTAGTCAACCTGATTGGGAGAGACTTGAGGATCATAATAATAACTCAATAGCAGATCCTAAGTGGTGGGAGGGGGAGTCACAATTTCTGCTTGATTCACAGCAACTTGTGGAAGGGTTGTATATTTGCGATGAGATCTTACAAAGCCAGTCTTCCAGTGGCAGTGCTGCAAAAAAGATTGTACCTTGTTTAGCAGAATACTCTCGGATAGGGGCTGAAAATCTTAAGAAGGATTTAGAGGAGTGCCAAAGCTTGAATCGTCCAGACCTTGCAAATAATGACTTTGATACCCCTACAGATATTCGTCTGAGCCAGCTTGTAAGTCATCACATACTTGTCTTCTTCTTCTGGACGTTAGTCACATTATGTAGGTATTCATTTGATGAATTCTGGATTAAAATTGTAGGATATACCATTGGATTCACAAGAAAGCTCATTGGGCTGGAATGGAAACAGACTTGATGATTAAGGATATGAGAGAAGGTTTGTGGTCCTTCAGTGCAAAGCTTACAAAAAAAATGTTTCAGAGTCCTGCTTCACTGAAGGCCACCTAAACTGCTTTTTGAGCTTTATCTCTTCTATTGTGTATTTATCTAGAACTCGTCATTAGTTTTGGTACCTACCTGATTTTTGGACATGATGATTCTTCCCTCTGTAAGAAGGTTGCCAATGGGAAGATGGAAATGGTGGTGCATGGATGCTGAGCACATCACATAAGGTGGTGCTGATACCAGTCCTCTTCCATGAAGTTAAACTAAACGCACAGTTTTAATCATGCTAGCTGAAAATGTGCTTCTTGAATATATGTAGATGGCTTTAGTCCCATGCAGTGCATTTGTATGTTTTCTCTATCCATGTAAAAGAATGCTACATCTATATTTTCTAGCTCAGTTGATAGGATTTTTTTCGAGGCTTAGTCATATACACGCTACTGCTATTATGATACGGTCCAACTCTACTTTCCTCACCTCTTTGAGCTTTGCATTTGTAGTGGCAGTTGTCAATTGTCATAAGTAAATACTAGAAGTGGTTGATATTACGTGGTTACTATTTGCTTATATGCAACTAGAGGAATGATTATACTGCTAAGCTATCGCAAGTAGTCGGGCACCTGGTGCATTGAAACTCAGCATGCAAACTATCTGTACAGATCTTCCTAACCTAAAAAGTTAAATATTTTAGGTTCAGGCGAACTTTATAGGATGAATTACTTTATATTAATACATGGAAAAGAGGGACTTATTGTCACAGGAAACACATTTTATTCGAAAAACACACGTATAAAACATAAAAAACAAGTCAGCCGTATAAAACGTGAAAAAGGCACGTTTTAAAAAAAGCACCAAAAAATAAAAATGCAAAAAATGCGTATAATACACATATAATATGTGTTTTTTCGTTTTCATATTTTTATTAATTTTTATTTTTTTTTTAATTTTCAAGATTTATTAAATGCTTTAAATTTTTAAAAAATTCGCTGATATTTTTTCGAGATATTCAATTTTACCGTATTATATCCAAGAAATTGCTCACTGTATCTGTACAAGTGGTCACAAATGGAAAAGACATGAAACAAATGGAAAAGACATGAAGAAGAAGACATTGAGCACGAGTTTCTTTATCCAATATTAAGTCATAGTGGTGACGAAAAGAGGAACTTGGCCTTCCTGCTTCTGAATTCAAGTGAATTATAGTTCTTTCCACCTTTTCTTTTCATCCAAAAGTAGATATCTGTATGTCAATCATTTCTACCGTCTTAACTTATAAGGGATAACTGATGGTTGTTAGCAATCTGGTGATTTAGTTGCTGCACTCTGCTGATTGATACATTTGGCTCATTTTTCACCTAAATCAAGTTGTTAACGCCTAATGGTGCATCTTTTGACAGAATACTGAAAGTTCTGGCAATATTTTCTGTTAAAAAGGCAGACAAATCTTGGATCTATTTCCATGTTACCTTTCCTTTAGCTACTGACAAAAAATGAAATGCTATGCAGTGGTGGCAGTATCTTTTGCATTTACAGATATTACTTCCTTTATTTAACTGATAAAAGAGAAATCCCAATTCCAGTGCCAATATTTCGCTGTGGAGTTTGAGTACCCAAATAAAAAAAAAACTCTTTCGAGACATTTGAGCTGTTCATATTCCTAATATAGACTACTGTTTTCACTAGATATTAGTTCTTTGTGGCTGCCTTCTGTAAAGTTTGTTTGTGCTATCGACAAAAGACTGGAAGTTTTGCACAAAAAAAATCGTCACGGGAACATATCCATTACGCCTATTTCATCCTAATCTATTACTTTACATCCTCCCAAGACACTCATCTTGATCGCACCAGGCATCTGTTCCCCTTGTGCAATTTCATTCCTGACCTTTCATAAATTCCATGGGTACCATCATCTCTTCATCCACTCACACAAGAATTTCCGCTTCCACCACCTGACTGTTTCTTGCAATTGGCCCGGGAGAGACACCAGAACATTAAAATTGAGTCCCAAGAACTTCGATATAGCAATAAGACTCCATTTAAAACAGATGTGATCAATAGATTCCAACTCCTTTTCACGTTGCCAGCATATGTTGGCTAATGACAGACCAAATCTCTGCAGCCTGTTTAAAGTCAGCAGTTTGCCTTCAAAAGCCAAAAATGCACACTATTTGGTGCGTGGAGTAGCATCATTCTACCAGATCTTCCTCAACATCATAACCTGACGAACTGGCCGGACCTTCCCACATAAGTTGCTTGATTTTGCTTTTAAAAGGTTATTAGTCAAGTGCTTCAAGACGCATGTGTACACAACAACCCCCCACGGTGAACTTGCACAAGCGAAGCCTACCAAGTATCTTTGTCATGCTCAACTCACTGGTTCTTCATGCATGAACAAAGGACCCTTTCTATCTGAAGAGAGAGAGAGAGAGAGTCGTCTCTTGGCAATTTTTTAAAGAACTTTGGGGGGGAGATTGTTCACATGTCATCCCCAGTATAATATATTGTCCTGCTAATTTTATATCACCCAGTGAATTGCTTTTAAGTTGAACCAGTCGTTACTACTGCAACTGTTTATCTTTAAATCCCCCTTCTGAAGGAAGCAACATCAATTCTATGCAGGCAATCGTTTTAACTCTAGGTTTACACCACACCATGAGCAAGCCATGGCTCAATGGTAAGGTCACTTGAATCCAATCCCACAATGGCAATGAGGGTCCTCTCGATCTTCTGTTTATCGTAGTCACTGCAAATTCTACAATATTCTTCTAGAATAATTCATCTTTTCCTTCAGAACAAACAGGAGGTATGACGCTTCAACTAAACCTACCCGTTAAGATGAATTTAGTTGTGATAGTGATGGTTGGGAATTACTGGTGAAAGTTATTTTTCTTCTCTATTTAGCTCAATATTCTTCGATACTGTAAAGTGCCTACCTATTCATCCATGTGCTGTCTAGGCACATCCATGAAGCTCTGCTGACTGCAAGCTGTGCTGTCAGAGCAGCAACCAACTATGTTCGATGAAGCTTAGAACATGTTTGGCGTTGTGAATTAGGCCACCTTTAGCCATATGTGCAGCAGCAGTCTGCAACCCCATGTTGAACACTTGCTCTCCTTGAATGGTTGCTAAAGCTCCTAACTTTGAAGGCGCAGTACTAGAAGGTAGCCTTCGGGGGAACTTGCTAACTTGTGCTTTAAATGCAATCAATGCTAATCAATAGAAAGACACATTTAAATCTGTCAATTATCGGGGTTATGATTAAACGAAAATGAGCTAATTGAGAAGAAATTAAAAGAACAAATATCCTCAGCAAAGAGTAAGTTATTATTATCTTCACTGATTTCTAGATAATGAATGACGCACAGGAATCTTTGTGAATGATATATGCCAACTTTACAAATCAATGCACAGAAATAGAATCGATCAAAACCTCAAATAGTGGGTGTATTAATTTTGAGAGTGATCCAAAAATTAGATTGATCATTTTTTATTTCTTCCAGAGAGAAAGAAAAAGGTAAACTCATTTGATGCGAATAAACTTATAGGTGTTTATTTCCTTGCTGGCAATGTATTTATGTAATATGGAAAATTCGGAATGTTCTTCTATAATCGCCGATTAAAACATGAGATGGACTCATGAAAATTCAAGTAAAGAACGTTTATAATGTGCCAACTAAATTATTTCTAACAACTTCGACTGATCAATTTAGTTCGTTCGAAGCATCTCTTCTGGTGAACTAGGTTACATGCACTGGACCAACTAATGTGATCAGAAGTGGGAAAAAATGGATTATTGAGTACATGCGACAATAGCATGTGGAATTTTGTACTCACAATGCTTTATATGGATCTAAGGTTCTTTAAATTTTCCTTGCTAAGTACTGGATGCGTATCAAAGTGCTTTATTATTGTCACATGACATAGTACTAATTTGGTCAACTATTATTATTTATTATTTCAGGAGGAATTGTTTTTGAGTGCTTCTATAATGTCATTTCAATAATCTCCCAACAGAAATGATGCTGCTTGCTCATTCTCCTTTTCTCATAGCTGCAACCATTGCTACATGGACAGCTCCACTTTGAAGGGGAAGAAATTAAAGAAGCCGGAAAGATCTATATGTAAGTCAGCCATGAATAAGAGGCAAAAGAAATCGTTGGGTAATCAGCAGATATTCAATCCCTCGTCATGGTAGAGGATGAAGAAGCGAGGTAGAAGATCATGGGCCAAAGAGGTTTTAGTTTGGTTATAGAATATATATATATATATATATATATATATATATATATATATATATATATATATATATATATAAGAGTGCATGGTCATTCTTCCTTAGCAACTCTTTGTTACAGAGTCTCTCTCTCTCTCTCTCTCTCTCTCTCTCTATATATATATATATATATATATATATATATATATATATATATATATATATATATATATAGAGAGAGAGAGAGAGAGAGAGAGAGAGAGAGAGAGAGAGA
>JAANDH010001196.1:0-61200 GCA_011799765.1 Nymphaea thermarum
AAAGGTTTTAAATTAGCGATATATTGGTGTTTGCAGAGTCTAGGGCTATCTCAAAGTATGTGGCACACAGGTACAAGGACATTGGGACAGACTTGCTAGGCACCAGCCCGGCTGAGACGTACTCAGTGGGAGTCTGGCTGGAAGTTGAGGCTCACCAATTCAACCCAGCCATCCAGCCCATGGTCGGTGAGTTACTGGTCAAGCCATCCAGGGGAGGGACCCCGGATGCGGCCTTGGTCGAGGCGCAGGCCGCGAAGCTCGGCAAGGTGCTCGACGTCTATGAGGAGGTCTTGGCGAAGAGGAAGTACTTGGCTGGCGACGCCTTCTCCCTTGCCGATCTGCACCATCTTCCTTGCGCTCACTACATTATGCTCACCCCCTATGCCTCCCTCATTGCTTCACGCAAACATGTCAATGCCTGGTGGGAGGACATCTCTTCGCGCCCCGCTTGGAAAAAGGTCTCGGCCAGCATGAAGTTTTGAAGAAGTGTGGGTGTTTGTGTGTGTGTATGTGTGTGAGTGTGTCTGTGTGTGTATGTGTATGCGTATGCATGCACAAACACGTATATGGATCATGTCATGTATATGCACTTGCATCTTTCAATAATTCTACTTCCTTAGTTCTATGTGGCTAAGCAAGTGGTCTACTCTACCTACTTGTGTTGGCCTGCTTTAATGTCTCGAAATCACATGCTTTTAATTGGAATAAGAAAGTGCATTTTCTTGCAGCAAAGCATCTAGTGTGCACTCGATGCACCGCATCAACTATTAAGATCAGTAATGCACGTGAGTGCGACTCAGTGAGTGCCTTTTTAATTCTTTAAGGCAGTGTTTGATTGCCTGTGATTTAAGATCCTCAGGATTTGAGAACCGTGGATTTAAAAGCAGACACTGCATTCAATCTTAAATCTGACCTTTTTCTAACGCAAAAAGATAAAATAAAGATGGCCGGAGTAGATCTTAAGTCTGAGCTAAGATCCTTAGTTTGATGAATGATAAGCTTTACCGTAGATCTTTTCTAATATCAGCAAAAACATGTCACGTAGATCAAATCCATGGATTTCAAATCTAAAGCAATCAAACTCCCTATGAGGGCATTAATAGGTAGTTAAGATAGAATTAATGAATAGCTATGAACAGAGGTGGTTGAATTGCAACAACTCGTCATATATAATTATGCTTCCTTCCTATTTCAAGTACAAACCATTGCAAATTAAGTATACTAATAGTGAATTAATGCGATAAATGAGGCGGCTGATTTTACATTAAATTTGTGGATATGTAGTCCGACCAGCCTCCTCCTCCTCATAATTTCTTTGACTACTGATCCATGGTTTTCATAATATAGTGTGGATCACAAATCCGCAATTGTTAAATCCAATGCTTGCTTCAACAGAATATATAAATGGCATTGAATCTCAGATCAGATGCTATCAAACATTGCACCTTAGATCTGTGACCTATGTGGGCCGGACTTGGATCCATGGTTTCATCAACATATCAAGGATTTGAAATACATGATTTTGAAATCCGTTTGTTGGACTTCAATTTCTGGTCTCATTCTTTCATATTAGATCCGAGACTATCAAACATAAACGTGTTTGTAAGAGAAATTGATAGCAGAAAGTAATTATCAAAATTTATCACTCTCATCAATAAGAAATGAGCAGCATAAACCCTATTGAGAACAGCCATAAAACCTCTGAGTGTATTTCCTCTTCTCTAGTACTTACTAGTGGCGCGCACTACAAAAGACCTTACATTTAAAGGCGGTAAAAAAAACGTCAGTAAAAAGTAAGAAAACCTCATACTTCTACTTGACGGCAGTAATAACCTGTCAGTATAGACAACTTGTCCTGGGCTGACGTGGATAATTGCTCACACCAGCCCACACAAATTGCATTATTTAAATATTGTTATTTTATTAATTTTTATTTATTTATATATGAGTGCCCCTTCAAGTTTTAAATTTAAAATACAGATGCCTCTTAGCCAAAACTTAATGGCTCAGCCACTTGTACAGTTGTACTTGCAAACACCACAAGTCGGATCACATGGGACAGAGAACACTTGAACCACAGGACCACTTGCTTCCAGCCCCAGGAAGTATACCATTAAATGAATCTTTTAATTGATAATAAAAGCTCAATTATTTAAATTCACGCATGCTTTCAGCTGGCGTGTACATGATTTCTACATTAGAAGTGACTATTTTAAATAATTGATGGCGAATTATAAATTTACAAATAAAAGGAAATAAAAATAAAGATTTTAGGTAACGATAAATTGGTGGATCCCAAGAGGATTGGTGCAATCGACAAGACAGAGGCTGATAGGCGGCCAGTTTCTATTTTGAATCATCCAGACAATAACTTACTGTACTGCTAAAAGGGAGCTACTGATCTAGGAATTAGACTTGGCCCTGAGTTCTAAACATGAAATAATAAACAAGTGTTGCCGCGACTCTGCCACCCAGTCATCAATTTCTATTCCATTATAGTCTCTCCTACACGGCCGCATATCTTTATGGCCAAGAGAGGAGGTAGGTGTGGGCTATATGTGGGAAATTGATATAAACTGACCCCCCAAAAAAAATCTTATTTTTATATTGATATTTGCGAGCAATTTTTCTTATTTACAAATTACTGCACTTTAAAATTTTAAAATTTTATACCTAGTGCCCTTTAGCGAGAATTTTTTTGCTTTAGGCATTGGTTTCCTCTAAAGAATGGAGTCTCTTTGACCTCTTGGTGCATGAATCAAACATCTTTCTCAATGACATCTTTGCCCCTGAATAGGAGCAGATTTAATAAATACTGATAACCTGGCCATACAATCAATTGAAGCTAAGATAAAAATGACTTGTGAAGTTTGAAATGTTAGGTGAAGTGGTAGCTGCTGCATGTGCCATAAGTGTACCTACCTTTGCTACCATTCACACCCATCTCTCTCTTTCTCTCTCTAGATGTAAAACTTGATTTTCCTGTATATAAATACTAGAGGAAGTGAGTGTGAGTTGTGGTGGTAACCATAGGCGCAGCATCTTAAACCAGTGCCGCTAGGTCTTTCGGTGAGGAAGGTTTCCTCGTTAGCGCGAAAAGGAAAGGAAAGAAGAGGAAAAGAAGAATGGGCATCAGAGTCTATGGCCTTCCCAGGTCGACGAATACGGCGCGAGTGCTTGCATGCTTACTTGAGAAGGGGCTCGACTACGAGCTCATCCATGTGGATGTCCTCAAGGGGGAGAATCAGCAACAACCTTACCTCTCTCTCAATGTTGGTTCTTCCTTTCTTTTTTTTTTCTTTTTTTTTTTCTTTTTTTTTTTTTTACAGAAAGGGGCTTTGAGTTAGCCATGTTTTTTTTTTTTCCTTTTTATTTAGTTGGCACTTAAGAGAAAACAAAAGTTAAAAGAGACATAGCGTAGCTGGTCAGGTTGGTGATGTAGGAAAAGAAGTGTTTGTAGTTCGATAGGGTAAAGTGTGGGACCGAGTTCACAGTAAGTGTATCCAAACGAAGCCACGATTTTTGCCCCTGCTCAGATTTTTAGAAAATAAATATTTTCGTTGTAAATTTTAAAAACTTTAATTTAACGGATATAAAAATTTTGAAATTTTATATTTTGGCCTTTGTTAAAGTTCAGGAAAATATAATTCAACCCCTGCAACAAAAAATTTCTAACTCCGCCCCTGAAGCTGAGAAAAAAGGGAGCGTTTGTTCTCATCTGGGCGGCTTTCTTTCACCTAATATTTAGTATGAAACCTAATAAGTTAGCCCAAATAATGTACTTCAGTTGTTGAACTTTTGGACCTTCTTCAACTTGAATATTATTATGTCTCCAACAACTCACGGGCTTTCTCTAATGCTTATTGATCATAGTTTATTATTTTAATTGGTAAAGTTCATTTCAAAATCTTTTTCATTATAAAAGAACAAAGAAAAATTGTCTTATTTTCCATATCTGAAGGAACAATGTCGTCTTTCTTTTGGCAGCCCTTTGGTAAAATCCCTGCATATGTTGAGGATGATGCAACCGTACTCTTTGGTGAGTTTCTCTGGGCCTAGTCGTTCTGCTACTAAGCTCAGTCTGCCTGTTGTTGGTTCAATAGGCTGGGCTCGGCCGATCAAAACATTTTTGTACTAAACATGCTATGTATATGTATCTCGCTTACAGAATCAAGAGCTATCACGGACCACATTGCTTCCAAGTATAAGGAGAAGGGGACGGACCTCCTAGGGCCTGAGCTCGCTGGGATAGCCATTGTGGGCCTGTGGATGGAAGTTGAAGCCCACCAGTTCGACGCGCCGGCCTCGGTCTTAATTCACGAGAGCGTCATGAGACCGGCCTTTGGCAAGGCGCCCGACGAGGCCCTGGTCCGAGCTCAGTGCGAGAAGCTCAACAAGGTGTTTGATGTATATGAGGAAAGGTTGTCTAAGTGCAAGTACCTGGCTGGGGACTACTTCTCACTGGCTGACCTTCACCACCTTCCTTGCCTGCACTACATCATGGCTTCGCCGCACTCCGGCCTCATCACGTCGCGCATGCACGTCAGCGCCTGGTGGGAGGACATATCGTCGCGCGCCGCCTGGAAGAAGGTCGCTGAGCCCATGAAGTTTTGATTGAATCATAGAAGCATGTCTCCCTTCATGCATCCATTTGCTCTTGGTGTTGGTGTGTTTGTGTGTTTTTCCGTTTGGCAACAGTAACAATATGTAAAAAAATTGTGTCGTTATCGGACCGCGAGGTACTTTTCAACCTCCTTTGAATTGAGAATTTGTTAAATTCTATGCTCGAACCCCGTGGTTTGAATCCTTTGTGATCAGATTCGATGGGAAACTCCCTTTATCATATTTATCGGGTGTTCACATATTCAGATTTGAATCCGGGTTCATGCACAAATAAAGAAACAAAGTCTAATACCAATGTAAATGTAATTTCAAGTTCATCCATCAGAATCCAATCCAATTTTTATTCTCATATCTGACTCCAAATCTAAATTGGACTTTCCAGATCTCATTTTGCAATTTTGAAGTATATGGATATGGGATATGGGATATTTATTTGGAGTTGAAATACAATCCAAATGGACATTGTTTTGAAATCAAGTTTGAATCTATATCTGATTTGATGTCATTTTTTAAATCCGAATGTGATCCCTTCTCTTAATTAACATTTTTTTTTCATTTCTGACTTTTTTTTAAGAAATTCAATTTGATACTCTATTTGAATCTGATCCATTGACATCTCTAGCTAATCTGAATTGACTTTACTAATTACCAATAAGATAGGGGTGAATATTAAGTTAACCGCATTTTTACAATGTTTTATCAATTATATATGCCAAACTCTTTAGGTAGTAGAACAGCGGCCTAATAAATACAAATGAAATTAGGTGACTTGCTCATATAGGGTGACCTTGGTAAGGTAATGTGGTTGGTCATACGCACATATAATATCAGATAGGTGACTTGCTCACATATATCATGTCCAAAACCTATGAGTTGTATTTAATGCACGTATAATATCACATCGTGTCCTTTAAGAGGCATTTGATTACTCAAGATTTGAAACCCATGAATCTGATGTGAAATATTTTTACTGTTGTTACAAAGAAATCATGGTAAAATTCATGATTCCGCAAACTGGGGCCAAACTTAAGATCCACAAGTAAGACTCTTATTTTGCTTCTTTGTGCGAAGAAATGGTCTGATTTAAGATCAGATGCTCCGGTTTTGAAATATTGAAAATCTCAAATCCAAGGCAATCAAACGCCCATTAAGGAATATGTCTGAGGCACAAATATTTTATATATTTAAATTATTTTTTCTAGAGAGCACGTCTGATTTATAAATACTTCAATATTTACTCAAATATATCAATCGTGACCCACTTAAACTATTATGAATTTCCCTTATAGTTTTTTTTTCTTAAAAGACCACTATTTTTTTTTCTTTCTAGAAATTCAAAGTTTTCAAAAAAGTCCAATAAATGTGCCCACTTCCTCCGTTCCTCGAATATTGTACAAAAGATAGTGTTCACATTGATCTATCGAATATTGTACAAAAGATAGTGTTCACATTGATCTATCGAATCATAATAAAATTTGTATATTTTGATTTTCTAAATTAGAAACTCAAATGAAAAACACGCGGGGACCCCAAAAAAATCAAATTCCCTTGCCGAGTAAATGATCAAATCTAGTAATGAAATCTGGATTGGATTACTAACTAGAACCAATTTGGGTTTATAGTTTCGCAACTTAACTAGATCCTAAATCTAATATTTTCATGATGATGAACTGACCCGATTTAGATAAGATTAGATAGAACGAAATCAAGTTGAAGTCGACGAAGATTGGATCCCACATTAATCAAAGTCCCAAACCTACCACTCTATGCCTTGAGCTTTTCCATGCTGTTGTCCTTGTATGGTCAAAGTCTTGTTCTTAGGCCGCCAAGGTCAGGGTTGGGCCGCCAAGGTCAGGGGCAGAGCCAAGGGGGGACCGCATGGGCCGTTTCCACACGATTTTGACGAAATCATCCAAATTCTAGAAATCATCAATAAATATTTTCAAACATGAGCTGCACTACAGCAAAGCCCACAAAGCACTCGCAAAGCGTAGGGCCAATTATCAGTAGAAAGCTCGAATGAAATAATATCTTATAGATTGCTCTAGAATCTATCTCAGAATCCTTTGTTTATAAGGTCGTAACTCAAAATTCACCGAAAAATGGTTTTAATTTGGCTCCTTAGCCATGATTTATTTATCCCCTTCATTTGAAGAAACAATATCAGCAAGCAGTTTCTGAAGAAGATGAGCAATCTCTAAAAGACTTTAATAAATTCAAGCTCAACCTGGACATTGGACATCTTTCTAAAATGACCACTCAAAATACTAATAACAAAAACCAGTGGGAAAAATCCCAACAACGATAGTAACAACTCATACACATGGGTCAAGAAATACATACTTTGGATTTATCTTAAAGAGATAGGAACTAGGGAAAAAAAATAAAAACCTTACCTTCAAATATATATATATATATATATATATATATATATATATATATATATATATATATATATATATATATATATATATATATATATATATATATATAAATTTACACGTAAATTTTAGAAAATTTTACTTGTTCTATATGAAGATTTTGAAAAACGATATTTCGGTCCCTGTCAAAACTTGAAAACTTTAATTTGATCTCCACCATAAAAAATTTATCGCTCCACTCCTGACCAATTTGGACTCTATAAAGACAATGACCTCGAAAGACAGAACATATTTTTCCTTGTTTTGGTATATTGACTTCAGCCAGTGGCTGGTAAATGGCTGGTTGTCCATTTCATAAATAGATGTCAACCCGAGTGGCAGAGTCAGAATTTTTTGGCTAAGTAAATAATTGTAAGAAATGTATGTAAAAATAAATAAAAAATTTATTGCTAGCATGGCCAACCGCCCGTGCCAGCCTAGATGGAGCTCCGCTACTGGTCAACCCCTTGCACGAGCTGACATAGACTTGGACCGGCAGGGCAGGGGGACGACTTGGCTTTTCGATTAACCTTTTTCGGAATAAAATTCATAAGCTGATGTTAGACAGATCCTTAATAATTTATACTAGAATGCACTGTGTTAATATTGAATGATGGTGTATTAAGCACTTCAAGATTTTTTTTTTTTTTTTCACATTCAACCTCTTCTGCTCTTATGCATTGCTTTATCAACAAGAAAACTGCATGACATCTTTGACATCAAATATTCAAACTTGAAGGGTCATTGAGTTTGAATGGTTCTACTACTGAACAGGTAATAAAAATGATATAGAAAAACAGTTCAGTTGACGACCCTGAATCGAGTCTCAATTTTGTTATAGATCCATAGTTGATGAATATAATATTGCCGGCCTATCGGCCAACTTTTTTGGTGATTTTGACTCACCGAGTTTCTACTCTTCAAAGTTTGATCGTCATCAAAGAAGAAGAAATGGAAGTTTTACGGACCTCTAAACTTTTTTTATCAAACAATTTTTTTTTTAAATTCTTGTTCATTTTGTGCAACTTCGTCATTACACATCGCAACTTTCATAATTTATTTATTAGGAATGCTCATTTAAAGGCAGTGGTGAAGCAAGAAATTTCTTGTTAAGGGGCACTCTAACTGTAAATTTCAAATTTGAAATGGCACTCATATGTGTTTCAAGGGGCATTGCGTAGTTGGTCGGGCTAGAGGCTTGTAGAAGGCATGTCTCTAGTTCGATTCTCGTAGGCGCTATGTTCATGTGTCTTAAGATGGTATGATTTGACATCCAAGTTGAAGGGACACCGACGCAGCTCAGGACAACGAAAATAGGTGAAATGGGGGGGCCTTCTGGTTTCGTTTCAGACGGTGGGATTGACCCTCTCACTCACCCGAAAGGGCACTCATATGTAAAAAAATAAAAAATAATGAGATTTATATATATAAATAATGAAAATTTGGTGGTCTGGTGTGGGCAACTGCCCACTCCAGCCACAACCTGGCTGGGTTTAAACCAAAGGGTGTTGGATGACACTTCCAAACCAGGGTTTTAGAGCATTTGGGTGCCACAAAAATTTCTGTTTAAAAAAAACCCAGTTTTGATAAAACATGGTTTTGTAAAACGAAATAAAAAAACCCGGCCAGCCCCTAAAAGTCATTAAGGATAAGGTTTTGGAAGTGTCATGCAAACGCCCCCCTTAATAATATTTTATTACTTGTGCATTCAGAGCTGGGAAGGAAGGTTCTTTCGGCGGAGTTGGTGGCTCCATTTAAGTAATATTTTGTTTATGTTGTATTTGTTGAACTTTAACGAAGTTAAGTAGGAGCAAACCAAGCACAATACCTAAGGCTGGGCGTCGGGCCGGGCTTGGGCCGGGAAAATCCCGGCCCGGGCCGGGCCCGGGCCCGACAGCCAGGCCCGATTACGAAATCGGGCCGGGCCCGGGCGGGAAGGGCGGCCCGGCCCGGCCCGACTCGGGCGGTCGGGCGACCTCCGCCTGTGCGTTCTCTCTGCGCAGCTGTGAGCCTGCCCTCCCTCCCGTCTCCCTCTCTGTCGTCTGCTCCCTCTCCCTTCCGTTTCCCTCCGCTCCCTCTCCCTCCCGTTTCCTTCTGCTCCCTCCCGTCTGCTCCCTCTCCCTCCCGTTTCCCTCTGCTCCCTCCCGTCTCCCTCCCGGTCTCCCTCTCCCGTTTCCCTCTTCCTCCCTCTCCCTCCCGTTTCCCTCTGCTCCCTTGCCTCTCCCTCTCCCTTCTGTTTCCCTATCCCTCCCGTTTCCCTTTCCCTCCCTCTCCCTCTCCCTTCCGTTTCCCTCTTCCTCCCGTTTCCCTCTTCTCCCTCTCTGCTCCGTCTCCCTCTTCCTCTCCCGTTTCCCTCTCCCTCTCCCCCTCCGTCCCGCAGCCCCTCCCCTCCCTCTCCGCCTCCGTCCCGCAGCCCCGACGCTTCGCCTCCGTCCCGCAGCCCCGACGCCCCGCTCCGTCTCCCTCTCCACTCGGCTGAGTCGGCTCCCCCTTCCCGTGTTTCCCTCCTCGCGGCGGGCCGGGCCGGGCCTGGCTTTTGGTGGCCAGGCCCGGTACCCGGCCCGGCCCGACAAGATTATTGGGCCGGGCCCGGGCTTCAGGCCCGATGGGCCAACCCGGGCCTGGTCTTAGCGGGCCGGCCCGGCCCGGCCCGATGCCCACCCCTGGTCAATACCAAATGCCAGCATTATGGTGAGATATCATGGAATACGAGCTTCATTCAATTCGAGTGAGCGAGAGGGTCAAGCCCACTACCGGAAGCGAAGCTCCAAGGCCCTCCCATTCCCCATTTCTCCGGGGTCTTGAGTTGCGTCGGTGTCAGTGGGACACCCTTCAATTTGAATGTTGCGCCCTACCGTCTTAAGTTACAGGAACATAGCGCCCACGGGAATCAAACTAGAGACCTGCTTTTTACAAGCCTCTAACCCGACAAACTTTTAGTAAATTATACATTCCAAACTCTTTAGGTAGTACAACAACACCCTAATATATACAGATGAAATTAGGTGACTTGCTCATGTTAGGTGGACTTGGTAATGTAATGTGGTTGGTTGCTTAACTATTGTTCATGTCCAAATGCTATGAGTTATATTTAATGTACATATAATATCGGATTGTGTCCTGTAATAGGCATTTGATTACTCGAGAATTGAACATTTGATTACTCGAGATTTGAAATCCATGAATCTGATGTCTGAATATTTTTACTGATGTTACAAAATATTCATGATCTGATTTAAGATCAGATCAAACTTAAGATCCACACTAAAGACTCTTATTTTGCTTCTTTGTGCGAAGAAATGGTCTGATTTAAGATGTGATGCTCCGGTTCTGAAATCTTGAGAATCTCAAATCCAAGGCAATCAAACGCCCCCTTAAAAAAAACGTCTATGGCACAAATAGTTCATATATTTAAATTATTTCTTCTAGAGAACACGTCTAATGCGTAAATACTTCAAAGTTTTACATAAATATATCAATAAAAAAACCACTAATTTTTCTTTTTCTAAAAATTCAAAGTTTTCAGAAAGTCCAATAAATGTGACCACTTCCTCCGTTCCTCAAACATTAGCTGAACTGCACCAGTTTAAAAGGCCGAATGAAGAATATCTTACTGATTACTCTTGAATCTATCACAGAATCCTTTGTTTACAAGGCTGTAACCCAAAATTCATCAAAAAATGGTTTGGATTTGGCTCTTTAGCCATGATTTATTTGTCCCCTTCATTTGAATTGAAGAAACAACATCACCAAGGGGTCTCTAATGAAGATGACCAATCTCTAGAAGACTTAGAAGAAATTCAAGCTCAAACTAAACATTCGACATCTTTTTAGGATGACCATTGAAAATACTAATAAAAAAACAAGTAGAAAAATCCCAACAAAGATAGTAACAACTCATACATATGGGTCAAGAAATACATACATTGGATTTATCTTAGAGAGAGAGAGAGATAAGAACTAGCGGAAAAAAAAAAAAAACATTACCTTATATATATAAATTTGCATGTGAATTTCAAAACATTTTACTTGTCCTATATAAAAATTTTGACAAAGGATATTTCGGCCCCCATCAAAATCTGGAAACTTTAATTCGGTCTCTCTCATGAAAAATCTACGGCTCTACTCCTGACCAACGAGTGGACTCTATTAAGGATGATGTCCCTGAGAAACACAACATTTTTTTCCTTGTTTTGGTATATTGACTTCTGCGAGTAGCTGGTCGATGGCCGGTTGTCCGTTTCATAAATAGATGTCATCCCAGGGGTCGAGCCAGAATTTTTTGGCTATGAATACTCTTATAAAAATTCTCATTTTTGGAGGGACACAACATATATAAATAAGTAAATAATTGTAAGAAATCTATGTAAAAATAAATAAAAATTTGTTGCTAAGTAAGCAACTGCCCATGCCAGACTATAAGGAGCTCCCCTACAAGGACTCAACCCCTTGCATGAGCCGACATAGCATTGGACAGGCAGGGCAAGGGGCTGACTTGGCTCTTTGACGAACCTTTTCTCGTTAGGGGCACTCTATAAATTTCAAACTTAAAAGGGCACTCATATATAAAAATAAAATAAAAAATTAATGATGTATTTATATATAAATAATGTAAATTTAGTGGTTTGGTGTGGGCAAGTGCCCACCCCAACCACAACGTGGCTCTGCCATTGTTTAACATTGTTTAACGGGTGTTCCGATGACACTTCAAAACCAGGGTTTTAGAGTATTTAGGAGCCACCAAAATCTGATTTTAAAAAACTCAGTTTTGATAAAACGTGGTTTTGTAAAATGAAATAAAAAAACCCAGCCAACCCCTTTTGAGTTATTCAAGGATTTGGATAACTTAAAAAAAGTTTTAAAACTCATAGAAAACTTGCTTTCGTTACAAAACTGGGTAAAATGACTGGGTAAACTGAAGGTGTCATGCAAACGCCCCTTGATATTTTATTACTTGTGTGCATTGACACCTGGGAAGTAAGGTTCCTTCGACACGGTTTTAAGTAATATTTTGTTTATGTCATATTTGTTGAACTTCAACGGAGTCGGTAGGTAAGTTTTTTAGCTCCATTCATAATAAAGCATGAGTTCAAACGAGTTCCAGAAAAACTGTATATTTCAGACCAAATAGTTAAAAGAGAAATAATATCCTACTACAGACCCAAACATATTACCAATGGTACGCAGTTTTGGATTACTCCATATTGTATATACCCACAATCCTAAAGAATTGGATGAAATTTCAGAACTATGTAAGACAGCTAAACGTTACTTATAAATATGAAACTGACATTGATTGTCCTACACTTATGTTAAAAAAGTATATATATATAAAACTAGCCATGCAACCAAAGCATTATAAAAATACAAATGGCTAAACATTAAAAAACAAGCTATTAGTAATGCTCTTGTAGCGACTTTTTTTAACTATGTATTGTTGATTTTTAGTCGTCCAACTTGTTAAATTCCCACATATATATATATATATATATATATATACTCAAAGATTGTTAATAAAATAAGATGGAGCTATGAAGAACTATGTCCCGAATATGCGAAGCTTGTATAAATCATCTCCTTTTAAATAAATCTTAAGAAAAATTTTTTACATTTTATGAGAAATAATGAAAAAAAAACATTTGGAAAGAAGGCTAAGTACGCGAAGGTTTGAACTTGATAACGGTGTTCTTCAGACACTAGAAGTCTTATTTCATGAACTTTAATTAAAAGTAAATTTATGAGACACTCACAAAATGGTATGAGTTTGTGCATGTTCAGCATAAAAGGTTAATTGAAGAAAAGAACATAAAGTAATGTTTGGATGACATTTCAAAACAATTTTTTTGAGGCAAAGTAATCTTTTTGAATTTTTTTTTAGTGTTTCACTTACACCTTTAAAAACAATAATTTTCAAGAGAACGATATTTTTAAAAGGAGTTGAATGACCTCGGTCATTAAAAAGACACAAAAAAATGAGTTGCAAAATAAATATTTTTTTTATTATTATAATATCCAAACAGTAAGGACTTTGTGTGACCGCTTGTGTGAACATATTTGAAGGGAAACATAAAAAAAAATTATAGATAATATAAATATCAAAATAAATATTTTTATTATTATTATAATGTCCAAACAGTAAAAACTTTGTGTGACCGCTTGTGTGAACATATTTGAAGGGAAACATATAAAATATATGGATATCTCCTAAGCCTGAGCACGGGCCGGGCCGCCGCCGTGTACCTGATACCGGGCCCGCCACTGGCCCGGGCTAGGCCTGGGCGTCGGGCTAGGCCAGGAAAAATCTGGCCCGGGCCGGATAATCCGGCCCGATAACCCTCCCGGGCCGGGGCCGGGCCCAATGGGGCGGCCCGGCAGCGGCCCGGCCCGGCCCGACTCCCGCCCTCGGGCGGGGGTGCCGGCTGCGCTCGCTCCCCTCTCCCTCTCTGCAGCTCTGCTCCCTCTCCCTCCTGCGTTGGCTTCCCCTCTCCCGTCTCCCTCTGCTCCCTCTCCTATCTGCTCCTCTCCCTCCTACGCTCGCTTCCCCTCTCCCGTCTCCCTCTCCTATCTGCTCCTCTCCCTCCTGCGCTCGCTTCCCCTCTCCCGTCTCCCTCTGCTCCCTCTCCTCTCACTCCTGCGCTCGCTTCCCCTCTCCCTCTCTGCTCCTCTCCCTCCTGCGCTCGCTTCCCCTCTCCCTCCTGCGCTGGCTTCCCGTCTCCCTCTCCCTTCCCGTCTCCCTCTTTTCCCTCTCGCTCTCCCTTTTCCCTCTCCCTCCATCCCAACTCGTCGCCCGCCCCTTCAACCCATGTGCCTCTCCCTCTCCCTCCATCCCAACCTGTCCCGCCGCGTCAATCCACACGGCCTCTCCCTCTCCCTTCCGTCTCCCTCTACCTCTCCCTTCCCGTCTCCCTCTACCTCTGCTCCTCTCCCTTTTCCTTCCATCCCAACCAGTCGCACGCCGCTTCAACCCACACGCCTTCGTCCGCCCCGCTCGCTCCCCTCCCTCTCCGCCTCGGTCCGCCGCTGGCCCGCTCCCTCTCGGCCTCCCGCCTCCCGGTCTCCCTCTCCGCTCGTCTCTCTGACTCCCTCTTCACGGCGGGCCGGGCCTAACTTTTGGTGGCCAGGCCCGATACCCGGCCCGGCCCCGCAAGTTCATCGGGCCCGATGCCCAGGCCTAGCCCGGGCCTTGAAAAAGGCTGGCCCGGGCCTTGAAAAAGGCTGGCCGGGCCTGGGCCTGGTATGTCGGCTCGGGTCAACCCGTTAAAAATTAAAAAAATATATAATTTTAATTTTAATATCATATATTTATTATTAATAAATATTATTTTATATTTAAAAATTTATTTTATAAATTTAAAATAATAATAATATTATTTTATTATGTCGAACCGGACTCGGGTTTCACATATCCGAGAGCGACCCGGCCCGTTAAATATTCGGGCTAGACCCAGCCCAACCCAACGGCCCGTCAGGCCATTCTTGACTGAACATTATCGGGCTGGCCCGGCCGGGCCCTGCCCAATGCCTAGGCCTAATATCTCTCATGGAATTGGGACCCACTTCACATGGTTGCTTGGACGACATGCGTCTTAAATTTGTGACAAAAAAAATATCCTTCGGCATCTTCTTTCGAGATGCTTTCTAGTCTTGCGTCTTTCTTGAAAGGACAAAATTCTATATTAGACTTAAATTTTGTATGTATTTCTCATAACCGTCACATTTATAATTATTTTCAAAATAATCATCACAGTTTCTCCGTATAACAAATACCAGCATTATGGTGAGGTATCGTAGAATACAAGCTTCGACAAACACTGACGGCAGAACTCCTAAAATTTCATTTTTTACTTTTATTTTTTAACGAACGCGGTGGTTTCATGATTTGCTTCGAATTATGACAGTTTTAAATTAAAAAAATTAAAGGTTGTGAACTTTGGATGTTGTAAATCTCTCTCTCTCTCTCTCTCTCTCTCTCTCTCTATATATATATATATATATATATATATATATATATATATATATATATATATATATATATATATATATATATATATATATATATATATATATATATATATATATATATATATATATATATATATAGAGGTAGGAAACCAGACTCTTTGAATATGATGTTGAAAATTGTTTTTTTTTTAATCTAACTTTGTTAAGATATGTTGATGAATATATATGTTAAGCCGGTTGTTTTAGGTGTATATAATATATATTTTATATATATATATATATATATATATATATATATATATATATATATATATATATATATATATATATATGTTGAAAATGGTTTTTTTTTTCTTAATCTAACTTTGCTAAGATATGTTGATGAAAATATATATTAAGCCGGTTGTTTTAGGTTGATAATAGAAAAAAAAACCAACATGTGTTGTAAGACAACTTGGTTCAAATCATTTTTTATATCAAAATAGTTTTTAAAAATAGTTTAGGATGTGTGTCTGTGTAATTTAAATCTGTCGGACGACAGATGTTGTTGGATAGTTCAAAGTAATATAATTTATTATTAAAAAACAAATGTTTTCAACAACAGGCTTTTAATTTTTTGTTGTCCAGCAACTTTCGGCATTAAGAAATTACTATCGACTTCAAAAAATAAATAAAAAATAAGGTTGAGCGAAAGAGCAGGCGAAAGAAAGGAAAAAAACCAGCGACAAAGTGAGACCAAATTTTCATATAGAAAAATAAATAAATAACAATGAAGTTAAACCAAAAAAAAAAAAATCTATCCATAAGTTCGCTGAACGCAGTAAATTACCAAAAGAAATATTACCAAAAGAAATAAGTGTGTGATATTTTCGGTAGGAGACGAATTTTGTCACACCATCAGTGATGTGGCACCGTTGTTCTATTGTAGTTCTCTATCACAAAACTAAAAAAGACAGTACGACGTAATTAAGTGATGAAATGAATAACACATTTAAGTTACGGCGCATCAATGTCACCGGCCGACTTTTTTCAAGCCCCGCTTGGCCCGCGCGGTGCCGGAGGTATTCTCCAAAGCCTTTGGCCAGTTTGAGTTTTTTCTTAATTTAGCGAAAACGTTCATCAGTATTCGGGAACTGTAGACTAAACGATAAGTGCAAAGCACTCGACACACCATCACCCAGGTTTTAACCCATAGTCGGTTATCAACGAGTTGTGGACATGAGGCCTTGTCAGAACTTGGTCATTAATCCAAGTGCCTATCTATTACCAAACAAAATCTAGGTGGCCGGTGACAATCAAAGCCTTGTATTTAAATGCTTAATAAAATTAAATAATTACAGTAGTAATAAGTATATCACTAATTAAATAAATACAGTAATAAGTAGTTTTGTAACGTGTTGGATTTTTAAAACATGATTTACGAAGGTGACTCTGTGTTCAGCTCCCAACAGGCAGTGACAGTAGGCTTCCACATCATCCTTTGGAAAAGAAACGGGTGGTTGAATGCAGTAAACTGAAAAGAAATTGACAGTTTTATGCAAAATTGAGATTCTTGCGCACGTTCCTTTGATTTTTTTGGAAAAAAATGTGAAAATTAGCTCGTTCGTTTGAGATTTTTGGGAAAAAAAAAAGGGTGAAACAAATATCTTATTCAACTTTAAAATGAAAAGGTGAAAAATATCGTCATAGGAGAAGAATGATCTAGAAGGAAGGCAGAGAAGGCCTATAAAGGGACGCCTCCTCCGGGAGTTCTCTTCATCGTTCTTCCACTCGAAAAGCCAGTCAGTCGAGAGAGGAAAGAGGAGTTGAGAGCGAGCTCGAGCAGACGGCCATGGCTGAGCGGAAAGTGTACGGCGCTCCCTTGTCGACGGCCACGATGAGGGCCGTCGCCTGCCTTTACGAGAAGGATCTCGACTTCGAGTTCGTCCAGGTCGACATGAGGGCCGGCGCTCACAAGCAGGAGCCGTTCATTTCCCTAAACGTATCGTATCGCTCTCTATCCTCCTTATCTTTCCGTTTCAGGCGACTCGTTTTTCCTTTGAACGATTGAACTCCGGATGTCGGCCTCTTTGAACCGATTAATGTTTTTTTTTTCTTTTTTCATAACGAAGATGTGAAGCGAGTTTTCTTTTTGTCTGATACGGATCTAAGTAAAAAAGCAACACAAAAGACACTTTTAAGGGAGTTCCTCAAGTTTGAATCGATACCGTAAGCATAAGAAATTGGAAGGTTTTGAGATCAAATTGCAACTTCGAACTGAAAGATCTTCATCTCAGGTGCATTTAGGGTCTAATTTGTTACAGTGACTCGGATTTTGAGTATGACGTCACTGCAGAATTCGATCTTTTCCCGTTTGAGCTTTTGGATCTCACTGAAATTTGAATCGGTCGATACGTAACGAATGTTTTACACATAAAAGGGGAGGAATTTTAGGATTTCCATTATCACCTGTTTGGAAGGAATGTTGTGAACCCTGAGAATCTTGATTTCTGCTCTTATCCGCTCGCGGTTTCTTTTTCCTGAAATAATAATATGAACATATGGGATGAGAAACTGACGGAGCTGGCTTTGTTTTGACAGCCGTTTGGACAAGTTCCTGCATATCAGGAAGGCGACGCGACGTTCTTTGGTGAGTATTTCTCTACTTCGTGATTTCTGTCCTTCTTGTTCTGTTTGGCCTTTTTCTCTAAATGATCAAGTTCGCGAACTCTATTTGTCAAGAACTTTACGCGTCCCGAGCTTCGTACATTTCCCAGAGAGTTCTTCCCGGAGAGGGGAGAGAGCACGGGGAGGAGTCCACGAATTTGTCGTTTTTCATTTTACCCGTTCCCGACTTTTGTGATGGTTGACTACTTTTTGCGATCTAATGGGCGAACGTGGTCTCATTTGGATCCATTGCTTGCAATGCAAATCCAAAACCGCTCTCATCTCTTGGATCCCTTTTCTTCATTACAGATTTTTTTTTTCAATTATTTGCAGAATAAATGTGTTTTGGCGGCTCAAAGAAGTGAGACTTTTCTGCCAAGATATGAGGCCCCCAGATTTGATTCTTTTGTCCGAAAAATAAGCTTGTGGAATTTACTTGTGGTCCTGTCTTCTCAGTATACTTTTCAAAAGGCACTGTCCTAGTGGGGCAGGCTTGAGTGGAGCTGTCAAATCAGTTCAAACAAGGCAACTGGGTCAATTACCGATTCAATTGACTCCATTTACGAATTATCTAAAAATTTAAGAAATTATAAATTTAAATATAAATTTTTAAAAATATTCTTATGTTGGAAGCTTATTTAAATTTATGTTTTTGTTGGAACCTTATTTAAATTTATGTTTATGTTGGAAACTTATTTGAATTTATGCTATGAATGGCGCTGCTTTTTATAATAAATTACGATTAATTAGAAGATCTTTTTAAGTGCAAGAGTCTGTTGTTGGCATCTTTCAATTACTTGGAGGTTCCCATTAAATTATTCAAATTCATTATTTTTTTGGGAAATTTAATTTTGGTTAACCCAGCATGTAATAAAGTTTTGGTTGAGAACTTAACGTGCCTCTGAAACTAAGGGCTAACTTACCGGTATTACTGGTGCAGAGTCAAGGGCCATAAGCAAGTCCATAGCCTACAAGTACCTGGACAAGGGCACTCAGCTCCTCGGCAAGAGCCCAGAGGAGTCGGCCCAGGTCGGGGTGTGGACCGAGGTGGAAGCCCACCAGTTCGACCCTCCGGCCTCCAAGCTCCTGTTCGAGTGCCTCTTCAAGCCCAAGTTCATAGGCACCCCCACCGACGAGGCCGTGGTCGCCGAGAACGAGGCGAAGCTCGGCAAGGTCCTGGACGTCTACGAGGCGCGCCTCGCCAAGAGCAAGTACCTAGCCGGGCCCGACTTCAGCCTGGCCGACCTTCACCACCTGCCGGTCATCCACGTCCTGTTGAAGGTTCCCCGGGTGGCCGCGCTCTTCACCTCGCGCGAGCACGTCAACGCCTGGGTCAAGGACATCACGTCTCGACCGGCTTGGCGCAAGTTGGTTGACACCTACAACTTCTGAGCTCGGAGTTGACTGTTGACTTTCTGTTTTCCTCTCTCTCTAGAGTGTGTGATCGAAAATCGAAATAATGCGGAGTTGGTGTGTTTGGTGCGCCGATTCGAAAGAGTCTTGGTCCATGTGTTGTTGTAGAGAGAGAACGAGCACGGCAGCCTTTGTGTCTCGCTAGAGGCCAATAAATACTAGTTGTTGTTTTGTTCGTCATCGCACCTTTTGGCGTGGTTTTCTTATCCTAACTTTTGTCTGGTCCAATGCACCTAACCTGCACTTCTAGAAGCTGAAGTAGAAGTCCTTGACACATGTGGCGCATATTGCATATAATATAATATATTAATACACTATGATATAATATATGTCTCGTATTAATTGACTATTATCCGTGATATGAACAAGTGACTTAATTTTAAATTTTCAATTGACAAAATCAAGGAAATGCTGCCTTCTTGTAGGATTTTAAAGCAATTATTTATTTATTTAATTTTTAGCTTATAATTGTGTTAAATGATAGGCGTTTAACTATTCTGACAATAATTACCCAAACATTGGCTTGATATGATCTTACAATTTTTTTTAAATTTTTATGGCATAAAACTTATTTAAATCACATTATTATTATTTTCCTCTGGATGAAAATGTATACACAGGCCATGCGAGGAAGATTTGAGGCACAAAAACCTATGAACTTCAAGTAAAATTTGGAGCTAAAATCTGCTCTCCAACGTCTAATTATCAATCTGTATAACAAAGAGGAAGCGCATACAACTATAGCCTCGAATGAGGCTCGGTTCGGGTCAAGTGTCTTTAAAAGATCGTGAGAAGCGAGGAAAACTAAATGAAAAAGAAAGAAGGATGCGCATCCGGGGAATCGAACCCCGGTCAGTACGGTGGGAGGGTACTATGATACCACTACACCAGATGCGCTGGTCGGTTGTAGTGCGCACCTTTGCATTAGATATGTGGTACACACAATTTGCATCTTCGTGGGAACATAGACAGATCGTATTAGAAGCCATTTAGTTGGATTTGATAAAGATACCCGTATCCAAATACCGATTACAATTGGATTTTGAACAGCTCATAACGATCTGACTTGATGGGTTCAAATTTTTAAGCACTGTATCATTGGAATACTTATTGGGATAACACATGGTTTAAATGGTACCATGTTATTAAAATACTACACGGCTAGAATAATTACGTTTCTATGAAACAATTAAACTCCATACGTAATCATATAATAATTGTTGCAACAAAGCATTATGTTTATAGAATATATTGTGGACGAGTTCATTTTAAAACTTTATTAAAACCAAAGAGAAAAAGGAGGTGAAAAAACCAGTCATGAATGAATTCAATTTCACTATTGACTTAAGCCACATGTAAGGTCCTCATAACTCCATGTACATGTACCAAAAGTTGGTACTTGGATACACTTAACTACTTTTTAAGTCAAAGCTGGTCCAAACTATTTAATTTTATTTGATTTGTTTATTTTCAACTCAATTTTCATTATATTTTTTAGAGTTACTGTTCATTAAAAATACAATATTCTTATTTATATTACTTGTTTATTTAAACGCTGCATCCAGTTATATTTTTTGCAATATTGTATATATATATATATATATATATATATATATATATATATATATATATATATCATGCATTACTCATATTATTCAGGCATGCAATTTGTTAAAATGGTCATACCAATACTGTACCTATACTCATGTCTTCATACCTTATTTGTATCCAAACTGTACCCATACCGTATAACTTACTATAGTAATTTTTGTTATATTACTTGTTTATTTAAATGTTGCATTCAAATATGTTTTCTGTAATATTTTGTATATATATATATATATATATATATATATATATATATATCATGCCTTACTCCTATTATTGATGCATATAAATTTTTAAAACTACCGTATCCATACTCTACTTACATCCGTATCTCTTCGTATTAGTAGCGGAGCCAGCGTGGGGCTAGTGTGGGCACCTGCCCACGCCAGCCCAATATAGCTTCATATGGAAGGAGCTTCACGCCCCTGTTGACGCCAGGTTGCCCATGCCATAAATGGATCAGGTCACAGGAGCGATGAGCGGTTCAGCCCCACCAAGAAACTTAAAATAGTCGTCCAAATTCAGTGAAACTCAAAAAGGGGAAGGCCGAAGTGGCGAAGCGCCAAAGCCTCGAAAAGGAGAAGGGCAAGGCCGAAAGGGCCACCGGCCAAGGCCCAAGGGTCGCTGCTAGTGCCCCATAGCCAAAAATTTCTGGCTCCGATGCTTCGTACCTTGTCTGTATCCAAACCATACTCATAACCATGAAACTTAGCTCTCTCAGTTGAACTCGAAGAGCTTGAGGTATTTGTTATGCATTAGATTTTTTAATGCAATTCGTCGGTCACAAAGTTCAACGATTAAAAAAGGTTCCCCGTCATTGGTAAAGCTGCAATCAAAACGAACGTTGGTCATTATATACATTTTTTAGAAAATGCGTTCATGTTCTGAACAGCAAAGACATCGCCACATCGGGTACTGAATATAGAAAAAGAAGACCTGTTCCGGCATTAGATGTAAAGTGTTGGACTTTGGAAGATATCGGGCAACGGTATGTTTCAAGCTATGTCACCGCGGAAAAAGAAGACCTGTTCCGGCATTAGATGTAAAGTGTTGGACTTTGGAAGATATCGGGCAACGGTATGTTTCAAGCTATGTCACTGCGGTACGCACGGCAATACCGATACGGTGGTACGCGGTTATAGGTTGGTTTCAGGTAACAAATCCAAAATCTGTTAAAATAATGCATTTGAATCTTCTTTCGGGTCAGAACCACATTCAAAATCTAGTAAAACAACACCGTTTCTCACCCATCGAGGCTTGTGTGTTACATGAATAGTAGGTAGTTTATTATATTTTCTGTTTCCTTTTCCAAAAAGTTAGATACAGAACTAAAAAAATGGCAATGTCTTTCTCATTAAAGGATTTCAAAGAGGTTTAGCATAAAGGCAATGTCTTCTCTTTTTAAAACGAATGAACTCCTCTTCATTACATAAAAGCTCCGCCCACTATTTTATGACAATAAGCCGTTAAACGTAATCGGTTTAGCGTGGTTTTGGCCTTAAGAAAACCTGATTGTTAAGATGCGCCAATGTGCAAGTATAATTTTAATTAAAAAATTAATATTATCACAAAAAAAATACACCGTACCCGTACCATCATTTTAAAAAATGCTGTACTCATACTCATTTTTCCGTACCCATACCGCGGTGACATAGGTTTCAAGTTAACCAGAAAGGAAAGAGTTAACGAGAAAGGAAAGGGAAATGAATGCCTTCCCTTTCCCTCCAACCAAACAAAACAGGGCGTAAGGGGCGATTCTTGGCGGGTATATTGGGAGGGAAACTGGCGAACCGCTCAAATTCGAGTCGAGAGGAAGAGGGAGAGGGAGAATGGGGGATAGGAGCGAGGATGAATCGGCTGATCATGTTCTTGCTCAACTGGTGGAGATGGGGTTCGATCTACAGGCCGCCCTCGACGCCATTGAAGCTGTGGGTCCTCGTCTCGATGAGGCCTTAGACCGCATTCTAATGGCCTCTTCATCCTCTATTCCGACTGCCAACAATATCGATCCTTATCCGTCGATTTCTGTAATTCCTGACGACCTCCATCAAGAGAAGGACTCCGTTTCGCGTTTCCACGGCCCCACCACCGAGAGGCGATCGCCGGAAGCGAAACTGCCACCACCGTCTTCTTCCTCGCCTCGATGTTCAGAAGAATGCGAGGCTCTTGAGTCAAATTGGGAAGAGAGGGCGAACGTTATTCTGCGCAGGCATTTTGGGATACCGGCCCTCAAGGGGTTCCAGAAGCAGGCATTACAGGCTTGGGTGGACAATCGAGATTGCCTCGTTCTTGCGGCTACTGGATCGGGTATGTTGGACCTCAGTTTTCCTCATTATCGTTATTATTGAGTTTTTTGTCCATTATTTCGCCATGTATGTCCTGTTTGCATTTCGATTGTTGGTGTTCTGTTTGATATAAAATTGCAATGCGTGAGATTTGCATATCATGGCATCGCTGCCCTTAGAATTCCTCATTTTCCTTATCTCCTTTTTCTAATTCTTAGATTGTAGTGCGTTATTGTGTTCTGTTTCTTGGCATTACTCAATTCAGCTTCTGATTAGATTGGTTGCCTGTTCTAATTTCTATATGTCCTAGTCTGCCTTTCAATCTACGGTTTCTGTAAGCGGTCCTTGGGTTATCGACAGCTTCTCATTGTTCTCGGGTTGGTTCTTGTGCCTCAGCTTGGCACCTGCTAATGGCTATGCTATTGTCGTTTCATGTTGAATTTGGTTGTCTTTGATCGTCTATTTCAGTTCGATGATGGGTCATCTGGCTTATTTTTTTGCTTTCTGCAATCAGGTGAATGGTTGATGGCTCGATTGCTCGAATTTGTAAATTGCTAATAGGTTTATACCGGTGTTTTATTGGCATCTACAGCTGCTTTAGAAACATCGACCTTCTGGTGACGATTTCTGAAATCCAGAAGCTCGACTGTTCTGTGTGAAAAGAAAATTGAAGATGCAATTCTAATAAGCCCATGATGCAATTCTAATAAGCCCATGGCGTGGGCTTGCATTTTTCGTTTCCAATGCAATTTTGTTGTAGCAGTCTTGTTTTCCATTTAGTGTTGTCCAAAGCATGCTATTTTTGAAGGCATCGGTGCCTGACTAACTTGATAGTTTCTTCACTTTTTGAAATAGTCACGTTAAATGCAACAGGACTGGAACGGGTAACCATGTGCAACCTTGCAAATTAATGGGGATTGTTGGATAGCTCGTTGCTACATGATGCATGGAATTGTTTATCTCTGGTTAGCTTTTCATTGCTATATGATACATGGAATTGTTTATCTCATAGTTCATCTATATATTATTTTAAAACTGTGATTCTCTAAACTCTTATTTCTCTCTGAAGTGACTGGCACATCCATTCTCAACACCACTATTATTATTTTCTATGTTGTCAATGGTGAAAATAACAGCTATTTTATGTCTTGGTTTTTCTTGCTATTAGTTTCAGGGGTGATTCAGTTGTTCTAACGAAGTGGCCATATATGCAGGAAAATCTCTTTGCTTCCAGCTTCCTGCTTTACTAACCAGTAAAGTTGTTGTAGTTATATCGCCCTTGATCAGTTTGATGCATGATCAATGCTTAAAGCTTTCTAGGCATGGAATTTCGGCTTGTTTTCTAGGATCAGGCCAGACTGACACCAGCGTGGAGAGAAAGGCCCTGAATGGCATGTATTCCATTATATATATTTGCCCTGAGACAGTATTAAGGTTAAGATTTGTCTAATTTATCTTTTATATAGTTTCATTATTATTGAGGGAGGTTATAATTCATTAATGATCCTATTTTACAGGCTGATTGAGCCACTACGTAGGCTAGCAGAAAGACGTGGTATAGCTCTTTTTGCTGTTGATGAGGTTCACTGTGTCTCCAAGTGGGGTCACGATTTCAGACCTGATTACAGGTTTCATAGATAATCGTTTTCTTCTTTAATCCTTCTTTCATGGTGCATTTGCTTCAATGGAACTTTCACTCTTCATGAATTGTTGTGATGTTCAGGCGATTAAGTGCTCTGAGAGATAATTTTAGATCACATAGCTTGTCTTCTCTTAAGTACGATATTCCACTGATGGCGTTGACTGCTACTGCTACAATTAACGTCCGCAAAGACATTATAAATTCCTTATGCATGTCCCTGGAAACAAGGGTTGTGCTTACCTCATTCTTTCGGCCAAACCTTCGTTTTTCAGTAAGTTGTTTTGCTTCGCATTTCCATTGCTTCAGTCCTTATCAGAAAGGTGTCAGGACTTCTTCTTTCCTAATACATAATTTCTATGGTTCTACTGCAGCAAGATGTCTTCATCAAATAAAAGTGTTGTGCCTGTTTGGGTATTCTATGCCTTGTTACTGAATGTTTTGACCACTAAATCAGGCATAAACTGAACCTCATGTAGGTTTTATTACCTAGACACTGATAAAGTATCCATCATTGGTCTGAAGTGTCAGACATGTTGAACTGTAAATCAAATGCATGTATAAAATAGGTGTATCCATGTCAGATCTAGGCAAATTTCATTATGCAATTTTATTGCTTAGCGTAATCTTGTAGACATGATGTTATAATTGATTTAAGATAGAAAGTATGTTAAATTGGCAATTTTCATGTTTTGTGTTTTATGTTAAATTGGCAATTTTCATGCTTTGTGTTTCTTGAGCAATACAAAGAATCAACATTGCATGTCACACCAAAACTTGCTCATCAGGAATTATGTTTTTGTGAATTTTTTCCAAAACAAAGCATGGTTCATACTTCATAATAATCAACATTGATCATGTCTGTGTCCTTTAATTAAGTTGCAATCACTTTGAAGTGTGCTTTTCTCGTGTGCCATGTGTGTGCATATGAAATTTAGAAAAATAACCATTTATTTTGGTTCCTGAAAATAGAGAATAAAGGTATTAGAAGGAGAGTGAGGGGAAAGATGAAAGACCAAAAAAAAAAATCCTATTCTCAAGAAGCAGATTGAGTAATCACAAACTTATATGTGAAGGCGAGAGGGAGAGAACAAGCGAGTAAACAAGGAGAAAACTAGGCTAAGACTTTAAACTGTGTGGTCAATTAGTCCTAAATTAAAAGAAACTAAAAGATTCCTTTTTACAAGTTAACTTCTTATTCTAACTAAAAAATGAATGCCAGTCCGCAAATTTCCTGATACAGGCTACCCTTTGTTTGACAACTCTCAATAGGTTCAAATTTCTTCCATTATTTGTCAGGTTAAAATTTCAATTCAGCCAATGACAGTAATACCCTTTCTTCCATCACAGCAAATAAGTGTAATCATGTTTGTGGGAGGAAAATATGGAAGAATACAGACCGACATTTTTTCCCAAAATGACAGACACTTGGCTGTCAAATGGAACACTTTCTAGATCAAAAGATCGCAGTCGTCAGAAAAACCTCAAAAGCTATTTGGTTCTAAAGGTCATCATCATGCTCCACAGAGTCAATCATTAGAAAAACAGAAGGTAGTTGATAAAAGATCAGTTGCCTCCACATTTTTGAATTCTGTAGCATGTCCAGTAGTGTTGAAAGCTTTAAAGTCTATAACTAGTCTTGTTGGAGCCATGTCATGAAGTGTCAAGGATGGACATGGCTACGACAAATGTGCCTCTAGGGGTGTCCAGATAGCATGGGGATTGGGGAAGGATTCTTAGTGACATGCTTTCAAGTGTGAAAACATAGTTTGGAGCAAGACTTTGCAAGGAAGCAGCAAGAGTAACCTTCAGGAGACCGTCATCATCCAGTAGTGAATGCTATAACAGTGTGTCAAGCATAATGTCATCCATCAAGAGTTAGCTTGTCAATAGTGGCACTTGGTTACTATGCAGTATGCATGCATCAAAACACGCACAGATGCATAGGCACATATGCCAGTGTGAATGTGCACATGCATGGTGGCAGAGTCATACAAAGGCATGATACTCCTGGCTTTCTAAAAAATGGTTCTTATGAATTATGATCCGGCTAATTATTACTGATTACTTGCATGATTCATGGCTAGCTATTACATAACAGTAGGTCTTTTTTGGGCTATAAAGCTTAATCTCTTATGTCCTGTGAATATTCTAATTAGAACTTTATATTTTTCAATTAAGAACCCTTTTTTGTGTTCAATACCATGATACTAAATCGCTGTGTACATGGTTGCTCTGCTGTATTTATGTGCTGACCTGTTTCATCATGGTTAATGCATGATTTTTTTCTAACTTGAACAGGTTCATGATAGTAGCACATCCAATTTATCATCTTATGAGAGGGATTTCCATGACTTGATTGGTAATTATTCTTCTCAAAGAACAGGTAGAAATCCAGGAAAGAAAGAATACTGCATTTTTAACCTTCAGAAAATTAGGAAGTTGTCTGAGAACCCCATCGAGAATTCGAACAGATCAGATGATGCCAATGATGGTGACAATGATGATGATGGTGAAAGATCTTTGACTTATAGCTACAGTGATGCTGAACCTGATGGATCTGAGGTTGAAGTTAGTTCATCTAACGATGCTTCTCTTGATGATTCAAGGGAAGAACAGATGTCAGTTGAATACCTAGAAGATGATCTAGACATACATAACCACGTCAATGACATGGAAGGTATTGATTTTTCTAACATCTTCCAGCTTGAAATGCTTTAGTTGCTAAACCTTTTGTTCACATAAGCCGGCTTAGTGAGATAAGGAAGACACTGAGTTTGAACTTTGGACCTTATTTTGTGCATTTCAGTTGTTTGTGGTGAATTTGGAGCTCATTCAACTGCTGGGTCAGAAACATCTAGACTTCATGAAGGGTCTGAGGTTCATGATCCTATAGAGTTAGACAAAGGTCCGACTATCATATATGTGCCTACCAGAAAAGAGACTATAAAACTTGCTGCCTATCTTTCTCATTCTGGTGTAAAGGCTGCTGCATATCATGCTAAGGTACATGATGTCATCCGGAAGTGTATAGGGTTTGTGTAAGCAATGAGTAGAAAGAATTTAATTTTTTTAATTTACTAATAGGTAATACTGTTAGGTATTGTCATTCCAATTCAATTTTAGCATGTTTTGACGAGTGACATAAGGCTAAGATATTACTCTGCAATTTATTTTGTTGTAAGAAACTCTCTTATTTGTAGCATCATTTTCTAACAGGCTAGCCTGCAGTGAGGTGTCAGCAGGATTACTGAAGCTTATCAATGTTTAAGGTTTTAAGCTACCAGATGGCCTATATGAAGCAAGAACTCTTTCTCTTTTGAAAGCTTTTCCTCTCAATCGAAACCTAGTTTCCTGTTTAAGTGAAAAATGGGAGGAAATAAAATTTTGGAACTAAAGTTTCCTGTTAAAGAGAGAGATCAATAATTCTTAACATGCTTGAATATATTGGTATTTTGGGGGCTATGAGAGAAAGTGCTTGACTAGTGGCAAATATATGTAGGAAAATATGAATGATTTAGATGTCCCATCTAAAGTGAATAAGCAGGGCCCCACAAGATTCATAAATTAATTTCAGTTGTTAAGCTTAGGAAATATGAAAAATGATTCAAGCAAGCATGCCGTACTTTGAATATACAAAAATTTGTGACCAACCATTTGACTATGGCATTAAGTAAAAGAAAAAAAATAATTTACAAACACATTGTTTTCAAGGTGTCATAGTGCAAAACTGCAAACTAATATTTAGAAAATGATAATATGAAGAGCAGAAAATATGAAACCAAGAAATGGGTAATGACAAGCATGACATATTTGCATAATGTTTGTCACCTTTCTCCAGTGTTTTTTTGGTCGTGCCACTTTGGCTTGTAAATGTCTTTATATAATAGCCATTAAGTAATTTGCATAGTCCTACTAGTGGAAAACCTCATTGTCTCTTGTTCTCTTCTTTGCTTAGAATTGAAGCAAACTATGTGTCTTGGACATTGACATAGTTCTCAGTGTTGGACATGGTATGAACTACAAAGTTCCATAGACACATTAGACCTTAAAAAGCTAGAGATATGGACATGACTGTGCTTGTTTTACATGATAATTTTATGTTTCATTCTTGTATAAGATTTATTCCAACTTCTTTGGATGCCTGTTGTTTGAATTAGTTAACACATGCATTTTTGCAGCTGCCAAAGAAGCATCTGAGAAATGTCCATGAAGGATTCCATCAAGGCAATTTGGAGGTAAGACAACATCTTGAAAAAGGTCACAGATGGCTTTGGTAATTCCAAATTTGTATTTTTTTTTTCATTTATGTTCTACTTACTGCACTTTTTCCAATCTGAATATGTAAAATAAATGAAATGTCCACAAACATATAGACAAGTTAACTAGTGAATTGATCCATTCATTGATATGTTATGGTATCCTTCGCTTGAGCTAAGCACTTGAAGTAGTCAAGTTGTTTGACTAAAACTGCACCTTTGTTCATGGTTGCTAGTAGATGTGTTAGTGATGATTCTCAAGTGTTTTTGTTTACTGCTCATGTACAATTGTTATATGCAGTAGCAGTATCTCTTTCCTTTCCATCTTGGTAAATTTCTGGTTTTTGGTTGCCTGTTTTTGCTTGTCCATTTTCAGAAATTTTTGCATTCTGTGTTGACCTTAAACCTTTCAATATGCTAAATATTTTTCACTTGGTAAAAATTATCCTCTTTCTTTTTTCTTGAGTTCCTACTTTAGGGCTAAGTCACACAGATTCTTCATTTTGAATGCCGCACCTTATCAACACATTATTTGTATAATGCAGTTCTTATACTGTTTTCCTTTTAGTGCACACTTACTTCTAGAGGTATAGTACTTGTCATGTTGCCACATTTACTTCGGCTCTAACATTTGTTCTTTTTTTTCTTAAACACAGCTTGAATGTCAATAACTTTAAGAATTTTCTGTTAATTGGTGCCTCTATTGCTCCCTGGTTTTGATGGGTGAGGCACACTGACATTATATTTTCTTACAATTTCAGGTAGTTGTTGCTACTGTAGCTTTTGGAATGGGGATCGACAAGTCAAATGTTCGTAGAATTATTCACTATGGTTGGCCACAGGTATGCTATATCACTTGCTTTTTCTTTTCTGTACATTGACATCTATGTGTTTGTCCACCAAAGGAGCTTGCTCAATACAGTTTATAGGTTTGGTGAAATAATGGATTTATCTTCTTGAACTTATAAAATAATTGGCACGTTGCTTTGGTAGCTATAATTTCAAATCTTTATAATCATCATGCGAGTACTCTGTGCAAGTTATCTAAAAAAATGCTGAAAACTGCTCTTTAGGTTCCATATGCTAAAATGTTTTTGTGACTTGTGAATGCAATGAGACAAATCGTCAGCTTTGTGCATCATGTGATGAAATTCTAGAAACTATTAATTTGCTTTTATTGTTCCATCTTGGCTAGTTACCATATTCCAATAAAAAAAATGATAAATATATGCTATTAAAGCACCAAAATTGTCATTGACATGTTTACATGAGTACATAGAGCAGCGAATTCAGCCTCATGTCCACTAACAGTTATGTAATCACTAACCACTGAAGAGTGGACAATAAATACATGCCAACCTCTTAACCGTTAACCAACATTTTTGGCTTACTTTTCAGGGTTTTGGTTTCTGCTGGCATTCAACATTTCATATCCCTTCATGCTATTCTGTTTATAAATCTCGTAAAAATGGCCATATCGACTTAAACATTGTTGGAACATTGCATGTGATAGCTGTTACATCAGTCATTGTAAACTTTCTTCATCAACTTGTGCTTGTTCAGCCACTTTGTTAACATTATGGTTCAGTATTGGGTGCTAAGTCACATGGGTATGGGTACGCCGGTATGGAGATACGGGTATGAACACGACAACTTTAAAAAATGTGGGTAGGGGGATATGGTAGGAATCAGGATATATGTATGTGTGTAATATGTATATATGCAAAATAACACAAAAAACTCAAAATAAGGGCATCCGTTGGATAAACAAGTGATTTTAAATAAAAACATTGCATGCTAATGGACAGTAACTCTAGCAATAGAATGAAACTGACTTGGAAAAAATTAAATCACGTAAAATTAAACAGTTTGGATCGGTTTCGATCTAAAAAGTACCCATTTTGGGCACAAGTACGGTAACACGGGTACGTGGACCTGATTGAAGTACCCGTGTGACTTAGGTTGGGTGTCTTCATCAAGCATGTTGTTGAATCCTTTGCATGAACATATTGTTGAAATCGTTTTAGAGGTATGTCGATTTCATATAATTGTTAAACTCATTTGTCGAGAAAATTTTCAATTTAAAGCTTGTATAGATTTTGGTCATGATGAGGCACTCCAGTTTGTCAAGTTATTGATATTTGATGTATCTTTAGATTTAGCACTGTGACTCTTTAATCCCTTTTTCTCTTGGCTCTGTCAGCATTTTTGTTTCAGAAGCCCAGATTGTGTAGCTCCAATTATTGTAGTACAAAAGTGTTCACTTTTGTTGGTTTTGGATGGTACTGTTGCTGATATGTTTTTGGGACTTGTAATTGTCAATTGTAATTAATATAGGCTTTGTAATGTCAACATTATTCAGAAAGTAGAAATTTTCTGTGGAAATTCCTTATTTTGTGTATTTCTTCATTGTGCAAAAATATCAACATCTTATGAAACATGTTTGTTCATTACTGAGTTCTTGTGTATCTTTTTTGTTCTTGGACATGTTCTATTAAAGTGTCTATGATGCTTTAATAGACAGGTAGCACATAGATTATTGACATACAAATGTACAGGGTGAGACATTGTTCAGTTTATTTCAGTTGTGTGTGCCTGTTCGATTGTGTGTCATAGCAGCTATCTGTGAAGTCACATGGTTATTGTGCACCTACTTAGATGGATTTATTTATCTAATGCTTTTGGAAATATCCTATATTCCATGCTTTGCATCCTTGTTGTAATTTCATAGCATTAAAATTTGCCATGTTTCAGCTGGATGGACATTGCACCTATGCCTTTTATTATAGCACTTACGTTTTAGTCCTTTGGCTATTTGTCCTTAACAAGAAATGATGGATGTCTCCTTTTTGTTTTGTTTTCTGCTGGTCATTTTGTGGTGGGAATGGACTAACTCATCCAAGAGTTTGGAAGCATACTATCAAGAAGCAGGTCGAGCTGGAAGAGATGGAAAATTGGCTGATTGCAGTATGTTTGACTGTGTATTTCATTGAAACACTTCTTACTTGACAAGTAATTTTTCTCTTGAAAATACTTGCATGTAAAGGTACTTTTAGAAGGTTGTGGTATACCATCCAATATATGTTAAGTTCGTCATTATGAGTATGTTATGAAAATACTTAAAACTGCTTACACGTAGTTAGTCTTGCATATATAAAGATAACCTCGCAGCAATGTCTGCTAGAAAGAACTTCATATCAGACAGAACAGTATGTTTGTGCTAGCAAGTTAGCATGGAAAAAACAAAGCAGCGTAACCCACTCTAGAACACAACAAGTCTAATGTATTCAACTCAAATAAAACAAATCAATGCACGATGCTGCAGGAATTGGGTAACACAATTGTAGATGAAGAAGAAACAAGCAGAGGAAGAGGTGATACAATTAAGTACTATGTCACAGACTCACACGGGTGCTGGTGTGATACGGGTGCGGATACGGCAAGTTTCACAATTTCCGGATACACGGATACTGCAAATATAATATTCTCAAAAACTTATAAATTGAAAAAAAAACAAACAAAACATTGTTTGTCACACTTATCCGTGTGACTTTAGCTCAAAGCTTATGGTTTAAGGACTCACATTTTCCCTAGAAATGAAAAATTTGATACAATCTGAACGATTCTCTTTTGTCTCGCCTTAAACCGATGAACCAACAAAGAAGAGGCTGGACTCGTTTTCTCTTTTGTCTCTTTTGTCTTTGTTTATGTGTTCATTTATTTCGTAGATCTTGTCTCCATGATGATTGCGTTAAATTCGTGTAGAGAAAAATGTCTTCGTATATATATCAAAGTTGTATATTGAGAGGGAGGGAGAAATGGCCAACTTTATTCCTGTATCAAAAATATCTAAAACAATAAAATAGCATATAATCTTGCCGCCCGCTTCATGTAACAGAGAACACCGCCCGGCAGTGGGAGACCTCGACGGGTGAAAGGGAGAGGAGCTCAATCGGTTTTAAAATTGGGTTTTTTGGGTTCGGATCGCGTTTGACCCAGAACCAATCTAGAACGTATCTACGCCGTATCCGTGTCATTTAGATTAAGTATTAGTTAAAACTATTTTCTGATGAACTTTAAACCTTTGCATATGGACCATGAAGAAGTGATTTTTTCAGCTTCATCAAAGTACTTTCTTTTTTGGTGATATTTTCCTGACTATGAACAACTATGAGTAGTTGGGTTCCTAAAAGGGCATACAAAAAATTTATGTGGAAATATTACAAGGAGCTGAAGCTAAGTTTGGTTTTGATCTTTATGAGATTGCCAGTTTTGGCTAACCCACTGACAAGAATGACAGGTATTTGGACACCTTTTATGGAGACACTGTTAGAAATGAATTTCTTCCTGTACCGTTTCATTATGACATATCACCTGTGTAAGGCCATTCGTTTTGCTTTTCTATTGTTTACTCATGTTGTGGTCATTTTGTGTTTTTGGTGCTTGATATACTATTACTAGCGTTTCTTGATTTCTTCTAGATTTATAGTGTAAATGAAAATAATTTATGTAAGATCATGTGGACTATGCATTAAAAGTTCTATCGAGACTTTTACTCATAGAGGGATCTGAAGGTGTTGTAGGTCTATTTATATATGCTTTTGCTACTGATTTCTCAGTTCAGCATAACAAGTATATCATCCAAAGCACCCTGACATTTGATATGTTCATGGTAGCTCTCTATGCAAACTTGTCAAGGATACCTACATTGCTGCCCAGCAAAAGAGACGTGGAACAGACGAAGCATGCAACTAAAATGTTGTCTGATTGTTACAGGTACGTCCTAGCTGCTAATAGAGCTGCCAATGTTTCAGTTGTAATCAGAACTGACCTAATCTGACCCGACTTTTGGTACAAAACTAAACAAACCTGAGAAAAAATGGATTGCATATGTATCATCTGATCATTACCAATTTAGCAGACTTGCCTGAAGTGGGTTCTCTTATCTAGACTTTAGAGCAGTTGCAGCCAGACTAGTGCAAACTGAAAATTTTATCTGACTAAAACTGTACAAATCCTCTTACAGGCGACTCATATTTTTTGGTTTATGTTGGCTGGTTTAGATGCATTTGTTGCTCAATTTTAGCATATAACAATTCCAGATACGGGATGAGCACCAGCTGTTGTCGAGCCAAGATGCTTGTAAAATACTTCGGAGAAGATTTGATTGGCGATAGATGCCATTTGTAAGTTATTTTCCTTTTGCACCTAGAAATAATTCTTTCTTGGTTGATAGCTTTGTGCCAGTGGGAATATCCTCTGCTATGCTTGTGCCTTGTGGTCTTATTTGTGTGAATGATTATCTCTAAAAACTCTCGATAGCTACATTGTGTGGACATTCTAAAAAGGCCATCACATACATGTTAATGAAACCTGACAGGATTCATGCATGGCTTGCCATTCAGACACACGGTGCAATGTGCTGTGTGTTAAGTGGGTGGGAATTTCCTCCCTACCTGCTGGACAGGACAAAGGTACTCTTGGCAGCAGGATGGGGTGAAAGGCATTATTGTATAATATTGTGTATGTGGTATATTGTGTCAGCTTGTTGAGCAGATCATGAGGTGCATCTCATATAGTCTACTGTTTCTTTTTTACTTGATATATGCTTTCTGGGTGGTTTATTCCTAACACCAAGCAGATTATAGGTGTGACATTTGTGTGGATGGACCTCCCAAGCTGCAGGATTTTGGAAAGGAAGCCAAGATCTTTCTTCAGTCTTTAACTTCATGTTCAGTGAGTATATTCATATAATGGACAGTGTAGTTCGAGTGGATTTTCTTTGTAAGTTTATACTCATTATATTTTCTGAGAATGGATCTATCCCAACTGTTGCTGTTTTGATTTTTCATATTGTTATTATAACCAATTTATGCATCCGATAATATGGTATACGAATTATATAATCTCAATGAAACTGTAAAAAGTTTCATAATTGAAGGCATAAATCAAGAAAAAATTTGACATCAATTGCAAAACAGGACCATAGGATCACATATATATAATCATGAATTGCATGAAACATCGAAAATAAAACGATTACAGATAGGTGCTCACATGGACATGCATATATCATGAGACATGGCTGAAAAGGTAAGAAAGTAATATGGTTTGAAATCTTAAACAGATATCAGATGATAACAACTTTCACAACAACGGAAGAGTAAATGCCTTCTATTTCTTGCATAATGTTTGCTTTAGATAAAAAAATTTCTCCTCATGACAGATAAGCTATGTTCACATGGATGGTTTAAGATACTGATGCTTGGGCAGAATTTATATAAGTCAATGCGATCTCTGTAAGGAGCACTCATGTATAAAAAAAGTAAAAACTAAGGAAGTACTAGTGTGTAAATAAGTCAAATTTTGTTGGCCGGTGTGGGCAATTGCCCACAACAGCCACAACTTGCCTCCACTACTGACTGCACCCTATTTTTTCTTCAATCTTGGACTTGGGAAAACTTTTGTGCATTTCAATCTTGTCCTTTTTCAAAACCTTTTGAACTTTTTAATATTTTATTGGTTGTATCATCTTTTGTTTCCTTAAAGTTTTTTCTATGCTATGTACATTTATCAATTGACCAGTTTTTTCATACCTATGGACATGGAAACAAGGCACAAAGATTTTTAACTTTTTCTTGTGGAAACATGGATGCAAATTGTTTAGTATTATTATGTAACAATAAAAATTGCAATTGGTACCTTGTCAAACTCAATCTAAGTGTCTCGAGTAACTTGACTCATCCATCAGCCCTATATATATGCCCTCAAGAATATGCAGAACAAAAAAAATGATTGGTTTTAGAGTATGCTTAGGATGTAGCATTTGATCTTTATGATATGAGGAATGTCAATGGTACAGATTTGGACTGGATATCTGACCAGCTTGAATTTCTTGTAGCCTGACATAATCACTTTTCCATTTACAGTGGCCATGTGTTCTAACATCCTGCTGATTTTTCTTTGCTATGTTGCTTAATGTATTACTTTCACAGGAGTAACAAAATAAAGTTATCGGGGCTTTTTTTTTGTCATTTCCTCTTCATAGTCCAATATAAAGATGGGTAGCTATGAAACTGGTGCTGCTTCTTTTTAAGAGAATTTTTATGTGAATGAAGTGGATGCTATTTCTCAAGAAAAGAAATTTACTCCCTTTAGAATTGAAATTTTCGGAGCACAAGTTTCTTTATATTGGATCAGAGACTGCATTTTACACTGTTATTTTTAATCATACAAACGTTCTTATGATGTGATTTGGATCCGTGTGTAAACTGTAAAGTACTCCTCTGTGGGTGAAACACTTATTCCTTTTGTTTCTTCAATTCTCAGGATTCTTGGGATGGTAGGAGTCCCATGCATAGATCTTCATTTTCCCGTGACATGAGGAAACACAAGCTGGGGGAAAAGCCAAACATGAGAATGGTGATTGCTAGAATAAATGAGCAGGTCCTTTCTCTTTTCTCTTTTTTTCTCTTACCGGATTGTTGCTGAACCTTGGGTCTTCATGTTTCTTTTCCATGTGAGGGTTTGTGCTGTAAAGGTTAGGCTTTCCTTCCATATGCTCAAAATCGAACCCACAGTATTTGCTGGTTTAAATTTCGTCATTTGGTGTACATAATGGTGAATAATTCCTTTCAGAAGAAATGGGATCCTTTACCTCCTGCTTTCCCACAACTTGTAAACATTCTTCAGTGGTCTGTACCATCTTTATATTGATTTTCTTTCGAGGCAAATCAAGACAAAATGTAGTATTTTTTTTTCTTAATTTCTGTTTCATCTGGATTCATGCTTAGAAATGAAGCTAGAATAGGGAGAACAAATGGGCCAACAAATGGAAACAGTTAAGAAGGTCATGTTCTTTTCCCTTTTGGAGTGGGGGGATGAAGAAAAGAAAGTGCTTCCTCTCTTCTTGCAATTTGTTTTCTTTTAGGTTCGTAGCCCTTTCCCTGTTGCAAGTATAGTGCATAGTGCATACATTTGTATGTCTATCTTATTATTGATTAAATGCAGAGTAATTTTTACGTGAAACAAGGTGAGAGTTTTTTGGATTATAGTTTTGTTTATTTTTTTTAAACCTTGGTTTGATAGATTAGCAACTTAAATCTTGCACAGATGAAAGACACAGAGGAATTCAATTTCAGCTAGTTTTAGAAATTTTTATTGATTTGAATGTAACCTTAATGCAGCAGGAAGAACTTCCTAAAGATCAACTGTGGTGGAGAGGTCTTGTTCGCATTTTAGAAGACAAAGGATATGTACAAGAGGGCGATGATGTGGTATGCATTTTGAGGATAGTCTTTGTCCCTAGTTTATGCATCACAATCTCAGGAAAAGTATTTCTTCATTTTTTTACATGTTCGAAGCAGATTATGTTTGTGCTCGATTAAAGTCAGTTTGGATAATTGTTTCCAATTCACTCACTTGTAAACTATGTGTATTCTTTTTTTTATTATATAATCTTGAAAGACAGGATGTTCTGGTAACTATTGCTTAATGTCCTCTTCGCTTTAGTATGTTTGCTTCTTTTTCACACATCTATCAATGCAAATCAGGTTAGGTTTTATATCATATAGCCAACGTGCCACATGATGAGCCACTTCTTTGTTGCCTTTTGTTGTAGCTGTTGTGCTACTGCTCATTTCCTCTTTTTTCTCTGATTTTCTATCGCTAACCAGGAATCTGGTTGTTCAGTAATCAGCATCCAGACCTTCTGTTCTGTGTCATCATTTGATCAACTTGTCTATAAAAAATTCAAGACATGATCACGTAACCCAAAATTGGCTCACATCTTACGGGTACTACTGTGTCAGAAAGCAATCATCCTAGGATTATCTACTACGTTTTCATGTTAGTTACCTTGTGCGAACCAGCATCTTGAATTTTAGTAACTCCTTGCCTTTGAATGTTGATCCAGTCACAATCATTTTCAGCATTTTGAAGCAAAACAACTTGCAGATTCAAATTCCTTGCTGATCATTGCTTGCTTAATATTCGTACACAAATGCAGGTACATGTATCCATTCAGTGCCCAGAATTGACTGCCCTTGGCTTGCGGTTTGCTCACATGGAAATGGAAACGACGTTGTATGCTTACCCTGAAGCTGACATGTTGCTGGCCATGCGGACCAGGCTATGTATATCCAGTGCATCTGATTGGGGGCGAGGATGGGCAGACCCCTTGATTAGGCAGCAGCGCTTGGGTCAAAAAAGGAACAGGAGACAGAGGAGACACAAAAGAAAACAACATCAAGAACTAAGAACTTCTAGAGGAAGGATTGCAGCAAAGCTATTTAAAAACAGTCACTAATGAAACGTGAGGGCTTTTATCCAATAAAGGAGTTACAAATAAGATAAATGACACCATTGGCGCTTGCAGCAAATTTTTTTTAGCAGGTATATACTGTCTTCACTGCTGCAGGCATATTATTAGGTAGGGTTTCACTTTGGCCACTCAATATTCTTATGTCATGCCCATAAATTGACAGTCTATTGCAGTAATCAATTGACCAAAGTTTATCTAATTATACATGGACAATGTGTGCATGCACACATACACTCGTGCACACACACACACAAATGCAGAGTTTAGCAGATGAACCTAAACCTAAGTTAGGTCTATGAATAAATGTAGAGTGATGTTGTAATGATACAATTGAAACTTGACATGACATGTCAGGCTAGCTAAGGTAACAAAAGTTGACATTTTTTCTTTAAATGTCGTTGACTTGACAGCCAGATCTTAAAAGGGTAATAAATGCGTTAACTCATGCTGATTTTTTTGACAGGACAGTGCTCAATAAAGCGGATGACAACCAAATGTACTGAAATTTATACATAATAGATTAGTTCAGAGGTCACAATCTTAACTGGATGATGCGAAGTGATTTTTACAGAACTAAGACCCTTGTTGGGTATGGAAGGTAGACATTTTACCTGCTCCTGGAATAAAGTAATTTTCATCTTCTGGCTTACCCCTTGCCCATTATTTCAGAAAGGGGATCAGCTTTTGTGATTGTTCTCATAAGGGTTCACACTTGTCGTGAAAACTATCAAATAGAAGGCCTGAGGTAAATTTCCATTAACCTGAAAGACAGAAAATGTAGGTAAAATGGTATATATGTAATGAGTGGTAGAGGTTAACATTCAGAAAAGAATAAAAGACCTAATGTTTTGTCTTTTGTAAGTTAACAGAAATTTACCTCATGGTTTTCATAAAAAATTTAATCAGAAAAATGATAAAAACTAAACTTTTTTTTAATTATGGGCAAGGCAGGCTCTGTAACGGAATTTCCCCAGTAAGAAATCATTCTCGTATAACTAGATAGTTTGACCTTATTAGTCTTTGTACTTGTAGTGCGTGATCCAAGCAATCTTTTTTATGATTGTTCATTGGTTGACCTTGTTTCCATCGTTTTAACCACTTTTTGTGCTTTTAGTGAGGCATTTTTTAATTCGATATCATCACAAGGAAACTGTAAAATGGTGGAGTCATTTTGTTTTTAATTTATTCGCACTTGTTATTCATGGTTTTTTTTTGTTTATTTTATGAATCAATGATTCAAGTAAGCTAAGAAAAACTTAAAAAAGTTTCAAAGGTTTTCCTTCGTTGAGATCTTCATAAAGAGTATAGGTATGCAGCATTTCTCTCGAGTTCCCTGGCTCTCATTAGTAAGCTTCACTGACCTCAGGCATGGTGGTGTTTTTGTGGGCCCGCTAACTGGCGGTGCACATCTTCCACCATCATGGTTGTCATCTCTTGTGGTTCCCATTGTGCAAAGAAAAAACCTGCACTTTTCTTATCTTAGTTTAATGGTAATGGTAAAGACAATATTTCATGAGTTTGCTCCAATTTTTAGAACAGATTCAATAGCAAGTGCTTCTTTTTTGGTGTTTGATGAGGTTGGAACTGTAAAATTCTAGAATAAAAATTCTCTTTTTTTATGAAATGAGAATTGCTTTATCAAACGAAGAATTTTGATTTCGAAATCATATTCATACTTGAATCAAAATTCTGGAATTGTGATTTTACATTAAGAGGTGAATTATGATTTCAGAATTTTAGAATTCTTTTATTTCTCTTTAGGGCACATGTCTTGATGGTTTTAGTTGATGAATTATAGAATTTTTATTCACGTTTTATCAAACACATCATTTTCAATTCTCACCTGGTCCTGATCTTTACTTTGAAAAGATAAAATAATACATGAAAGTTCAACATAGATTCTATTTACGTCAAATCAACTGCCTGCTTATGCCTGACCTAACCATTGAATCATCCAACTTGATGACCATACATACTTCAGTGGCGGAGAACCTCTCATCCGGGAGCAAGGCTAGGAGCATCCTCCACCATATTTGAGTTGCTTGTGTACGGCGGAGACAAAAGTCTTCTGCCTATTTGGTGATCCGGTTATGTTTTTAGCTGAATCGACTGTAATAGGCCCAAAAAAATAATAAAAAACACACAATTTTTTTTTTAAAAAAAAAAAATTACCACATTATTTAAATAACAAAAAATTTAAAATGACGTTGTGAACCTCTTTGGTACACGTTTAATTATTCTTGAGCTGTTGGCATATTGACTTCTATGATAGGCCTTACTAATGCCGATGTAATGGGCTTGGATTCCGATCCGATCCAACAGTTTCCGATCCAACAGTTTCCATGTTCTCGTAATTATCTTCTCGGATTTAGTGTCATACTCCACCTTCTAAGTAGAAAATTGACAGCATCGGACGTCTGTGTAACAGGTTCAAATCTCGATTTCGATTCAATTTTTAAACTGGACACCAGATTTGAATCCACCTAGTAACCAGATCTAAATCTTTTTTTTACCAGATCTCACTAATTGGTTTCGAGTTCAATCGACAATCAGATATACTTGGGTCCATTCACATTCTTTCATGTTGTCGTAGGGTTGCTCAACATTAAGCGAAAATATCCTCATGGGGGTTAGCGCAACGGTCCGGGCAAGGGCTAGTAGGTGGTTGGTTCTTATTTTGATTATTGCTGCATCAACCCTCTCCCTGCTGCAAAAAAGGGGCCATTGGTGTGTATGTTGAAACATGAAAAATGCGACATCTTGAAGTACCAAAAGCAGACCATGTAACTTAAGAGGATAAAGAGTTGAGTGGAAACTTCGACCTTTTACCAACAGTGGAAAAGTCTACTTATTAGAAACTTTAAGCAAGCATGTTTTCTTTTTCGAGGCTAAAGTCGGATCTGGTTGTACTAGACAATAAGGAACCGGATGAGTGCTTGGTCCCATGTCGGGCAGCACTTAGTGATTTTGACAAGGAAGGTGTGCCTTTTCGCATAATCGAGTGACTTTTAACCTAACTCCAGCTCACCGTTTCTTGTTTGTTATGAATTTGTTCTATATCTTCATCTCTCTATTTGTTGTTGCTGTTCCATATTTTACCAATATTATCAGAGGTAGGTCGATCGGCCTAACTCAATTCATTAAAATCAAACTAGTGGCCAACCAATTTAATTTTGCCATCAATTCATGAGTGTCATGCCTTACGCTTTTTAAATGTTTTTCTTAAGAAATTACCTGATTTTTTATTTTTCAAAAATGTTTTTTTTACCAACTAATTCAGAAATCGATTTTTAATTGGGTTGAAGCTATGTAGAAATCCGTCAGCACCTTGGATTCAGTTCACCAAAACAATTATTTACCTTTAATTATGGATGGTAAATTGGGTGTTCAGGTATTTCATCTTTAATTGTGAAATAAGTCCTAACTGACTGACATGTCAAGCCTCAAGGGGTATAGCGTAGCTGGTCGGGTTATGGGTCTGAAACAAAGCAGGTCTCTAGTTCGATTTCGGTGGGCGTTATGTTCCTGTGTCTTAAGGTGGCAGAACGCAACATCCAAGTTGAAGGGTGTTTCATTCTATCACTGACAACGACGCAGCTCAGGACCCCGAAGGCAAGGAGAATGGGAGGCCTTCGGGCTTCACTCGAGCGGTGGGATTGACCCTCTCGCTCACTCTACTGACATGTCAAGTGGTTGGAGCATTCTATTCATTTCACCAAGGTAACAAGTACAATGCTGTAATAAATTACCTGCTACATTTTCTATACACTGACTTGCTACATTTTTTGATACATGACAAAGTCTTTTCCAAAATCGCTAAATAGTGTCCACATTTATTCTAAAACTTAATCAACCACTTAGAATGGGCTATATGTTTCCAAACAAGCAGGCTATAATTTGCTAAATAGAGACCAGTTATCTAAAAAAACATATAAAAGAAAGAAAAAAAAAAAACTGTGTCATTTCTAATTTTATTAATAAAAACTATTTCTATAAAATAAATCAGCCAATTTACTAAAATGCCCAACATCATATTTTGAGGGACAGAGGGAAGGGGGGCTCGCTTAGGCCATGGCCCCACCCTAGCCAATGTTTTTTTTTTATATTAAAAAAAATAATATTTTTTAATTATACAATGTATTTTTTGTATTGAAATTCAGTTTAGCCATAACCGGATCCAGAGGTTGAACTGCCGGTTCGCCCCTGAAGAAAATTCTGACTCTGCCCCTGGAGCACAGGAACCAGTAGCTTCCAAGTGGATATTTAAAATCGTGATATACAAAAAGCTGTTTTCAAGTTCAAAATATTTAAATCGTGAAATATCCTGTAAATATCGCGAGCAGTTGAATAGTAAGCTGATGTGAGACGCGTCCATCGTTTGACAAAGCCTCCACTGTCCGCAACGATGAGAGCCAAAACATGTCGGGCCCTTCTTATTGGACCAAGCTGTAACGGACCTGGGTCTCCGGTATCCGACCCAAACCTCAAAGAGTTCCATTTTTTTTCTTTTTACTGGTTAATTATTAGCTTTCATAGTTTGAATTCAGCATTTAAGTTAATTTAATTACATTCGATTGGTAATTTAAAAAATAAAAAACACTTCTTACAGGCTGATGCTGAACGAATTTTAAAAACTTTTCTGCAAAAAAATCTTCAAATCAAAAAACTTTGAAGTTGACTCGAATTGTGAAATCCTCAAAGTCATTGTCCTGCACTTATGTTCTAATATAAGTCTCTTCCACTGAGATTTGAACCAGCAACTTGCCAATTAGCAACCCTAAACAGTTGTACTAAAACCTTCTAGCCATGTGAGAATGCAAGCGCAATTTGAATTTTGTGGAACTTTTCTACTTAAGTAGGATGATGTCAATAACTCTAAGGGGTTGGTGTAATTGTTGGGATTTCCCGGGTGGGTAGTTAGTTTTTTATTTGAATTTTTGTGATGTCAACTCTTTAAACTCATAATAAAGACATAGATATGCAAGCCGAAGTACATGAACAGTTTCAATCCGATGCATTGAAAGTACATTGATATGCAAACTGAAGTACATGAACAGCTTCGATCAGATGCATTGAAAGTAGCTCGACATTCTAAACAGATGGAAGAAAGGGGTATAGAGAATTGACTGATTTCTTTTCGCTCACCAAAAAATAATAAGGCGGTTTAATTAAAAAGCATTAAATATTCACATCATTTTGCCATTAGATATAAAAATGTGCATGAAAATGTAAATTGCTCATAATACAAGGGCAAAGTAATAAAGAAAATAAAGCCATTTCACGAACCCTCACGCTGAACTCGGTTTCCTCGTCTCATCTGTTTGACTTTTAGCAAACGGAAATTACAAACATATTCCTGCACGTTTATTTAATGACCGAGAGTCTCTCTAAGGGTTGAAACTTCTCCTGGGGGTAGTTTCGTAAATGTGTTGACACCGCCCTCCCCCTTCACTCGGTTTGAAAAGCAGTTAACCTTTCACACCGGAGGTCGGCGGGGCCGTCAACGCCTGTTCAATGAAGTTATCCGAGGGCATTTTAGTAAATTGATCTACTAGGTCGTTCTCAAATCGTGGGCTGCCGAAGTGGCCGCGTTTTCCCAGCCACGACTGGCGCAGGCACCAACAACGTTTGAGCCTTCCGTTTCGACTAAATTACGAGCGCGCCACTCACGACTAACCGCCACAGGAAGGTCACGTTCACGCGAAATTACGGTAACAGTGCTGTCGGTTAGGATGAATTTCGAGGAGACCCGATCCAAGAACCGGTCCGACTCCACCGCGGACTCGGACCCACTAAGGCCTGGACCCAGCTCAGGTCTGGATCTGATTTGGGCCAGGCAGAGGCTCTATAGGTTCTTGCTGGATGTGAATTGGGTATGGGCCATTTAGACCCGAGGTGCACGTCCAAGTGGGCCTTGGTGAGCTCACAATGTCCTCCTATGTGTTAGAAACCCTAATTTGCATCATATTGAATTAGGTGAGTAAAACAAAGATAAACACACATCCCATATTTGCATTTACTATTGTTTTATTCTACAAGTCACCGGAATGTGGATGATGTGATGTGACTAGCTATATCTTTCTCGGCCTTTTGGCTAAGATTAAGTCTCGATGGTGTGACGAACACGCATCGTAACTTAACAGTGCGAAACACTTCCAAAGTCATTTGTCTTCATCGTATGGTCCACACAGGTATACTAGCAATGCCATCAAGGGCACAAGCTTGAAATGTACAAAACAATGATACGTATATGAAGTTTGTATTAGTCTTGTTCATATAGTTTTTTTGGCAATAAAAGTCGAGGAACTTGCTCTGCATGTTTATGTTCAAGTACCCTAGCGAGTTACGGTGCACTGGGCGCCCGTAGATTATGGATGACCACGTGATTGGCGGCGAGAGAAGATGGTTTATACATGATTGACTTCTTTCAAGTTGAAATACTTAAAATTCAGCTCCAAACACAAGTAATAGAGTGATGCATGTTCGGCCTAACAAATGTTCGGTGTCCTGCTTGCATACCACGACCCTCCCTGTAGGCGCCCGTGGCATATAGGGAGGGGCCGAACATGAGCTTGACCGAACACCTGGCTTGTGCATGTGTCTAAGCAAAGATCCGGTGTTATTGATAATGACCTTTGTTTCAAATTATACGTACATGAGAAAATGCTAAATGCATAATCTTCGTACACCTTGGCATCATGCTTAGAAAAATATGTTTATATTAAGTTGCGTATGGCCTGGTCTTTAGGAATATATATTTCTTAATCATATGGTGAAGATCTTGTATCAAATTCCTTAGATAGACATATTTTAATGTCCTAAGATTTGAAATCAAATTTTGAAAAAGGAAAGGTACGATCATGTAAGACCCATTGTCCTACTCGATCCGTCGAGGCGTGGAGCCAATCGGAGGGACGTGTCTGTCATTATTGGAAAAGGAAAGGGCATAAAAGAGAGCCACCGTCAGTGAATTCCCAAAGTGGCGATTTCGTCATGGAACGTCCAACCGAGGGCATTTTTCGAACTTGACTTCTTCTTAAGTGCACTCCTCGGCGACCATGAACGAAGATCACGCCAGGAAGCTGCAGAATTACGGAGAGAAGGAGAAAATGGCGGAAGGCGGTGAATGGGACGGGCCGCCGTACGGAGCCATCCTGGTGGTGGTGGTAGGAGCGGCGGTGGCGCTGCCGATGGTCCTGGGGGACCCGAGCGTGGTGCTCGAGTCGATCCAGGAGATGCTGAGCCCCTCGGCCCTCCTCCTCATACCGCTCCTCCTCCTCTTCCTCATCCGCTTCCTCTCCTCCGAGCGCTGCGCCGTCATCTCCGACGCGATCGCTGCCGTCAGCGAGCCCAACTCCATCCACCGGATCGGCGGATCCCCCGTCGGCGTCGCCATCCTTCTCCTCGTCCTCCTCCTTGTCGTCTACTTCCGCTCCCTACTCAGCGGCGGCGGCGACGACGAGTAGTCTCCGTCGACGGCGGTCGCCGGCCAGCTCGTCGTCCTATTCGGTCCACTTCCTTCTCGGCCCGGTGAAGGTAATACGTATATTGCAAAATTGCCCCTGCATCATCTGTGATAGAAAAGATTAGATTACAGAACTAGCCTATTGTTTCTCGTCAAGGACGGAAGAGACCTTCATCTCGAAGTGGACGAGAATGCCCCTAGTCGTCGCTTACAACCTTTCATGTTTCAGAGCCCTTTCCTTGTCCGTTAACCTGTAAACTCTGTGAAGTTCGGGAATTTTCTTTTATTTTATTTGTGCATAGTAAAGAAACTATTATTGACTTGTGATGTATTTAAAAAAGCAGAAATATAAAGGAAAAAATGTGGTCTGACTTCTCTTCTCGAAGATCTTTTCAATTTTCTGTTTTTTTTAGGGGTCAAGGCGCGTTGGGTTGCTCGAATATTCTAAGTTCTTCATCTTGCATTAAATTTTGTGCATTTGAGAATACAATTTGGTCTCTTCTGCGTTTTCTTTGTACATCTGATTGACAATTTTATCAGTAAAGGTTGCTTGGTAGGGGATTGTACTTATGATTTAAAAAAAAAATAAAATAATTAGTGCCCAATTTCCGATATTTTATTTTTATATTGGAATTAATAATGTATAGAGATAACTCTAACTGGATGATTAAAAAAATATTATAATCGCCAATTATGTATTGACAAATGTCTAATAAGTGCGCCCTTGAGATGTGTGATTAAAAAAACGTGATTAAATTTCATGAAAATAGCTTTTAGTTGGTAAAAAGTAGAGCATACTCTTTCCATGCTACTTACTTGTAAGGGCCGGGCCGGGCCGGGCTGGGCATGGTCCTCACCATCGATTTTAATAAAATAAATAAATAAATTATCTATATTCAATATATTATATTTATAAAAAATATAAATTTTTTTTATTAAATATAATTTATAGTATATACTAGATCGGACTTACGCCGGCTTGACACGAGCCCTAAGTCCCTGTTCGGCTCCCCACGTAGAAGGTAAGCTTTGTTTTAGATTTTTAGTTGGACTTATGTACTCCAGCGTAGAATGAGAATTCAAGGCTCCTTGTATTGGGGTCTATAGTTTGATCGGTTTGAGCCGGAATTGATGCACATAGGAATCTAACCAGGGCCAGTTTTCCTTTTTCTTTAGGGTGAGTGGTTCGTTCCACCGCCCTAAAAGAGGCCACTGGCCCCCCCCTCGTCACCCTCTCCCTTGGGTTTCGAGCTTGCTTCGGGCCAGGGACTGAAGCGCGTTTGGAGCGGGCAGGTGACGCCCAAGACACTTGACCCAAGGTCTTAGCGGACGGAGCACTTCCCTTGCGCCAGTGCGCTACAACCCCTTGGGGTAAAAATCGAACCATGAACCATGAAAAGTAGTCGGACCAGCTATCCATCTTTCTTGAAATTTAAGGTGAGGTGGAGACAAAGACAACGGGACACGAAGGAAAGAAACCATGGTGCAGATTTTGAGGAGGAATTGATGCCGATAAGAATCGAACCATGAACCTGAACAGTAGTCAGACCAACTATCCATCTTTCTTGAAATTTAAGGTGAGGTAGAGACAAAGACAACGGGACGACGAAGAAAAGAAACGATGGTGCAGATTTTGTTCCGAATCAACCGAACTAGAGCTTCATCTATAGAGATGTATTTTGTTCTATTTTAACGAAGCTTGAGTTGCGTCCAATTTTGATTGAACTTTGTTAATCTCAATTCAGCTAGTTTGAACAGACTCAAAGGGATTGGCCTAGTGCGCTGTGGTTCCATTCTGATGTGCGTTTGAACTTTTATGTAATAAGAAAAATGGTGCATTTCTCAAGGGTTTGCACTTAAAATGAAGTTTTGGTAGATTCATGAAATACTGTGTTAGTGTTTTTGTTGTCAAACGGCCCAAAGGGTTTTTATTAATGCTCTTTCGAGCACTCAGGCCTGAGCTTCCCGTCGACTTGCCGGAAAAAGGCTAATTCTGGTTGTTTTAATACAGGATAGGCTTCAATTTCAAACCTTCAGATTCAGAGTTGCGTATTCGTGGTCTTTTTTCTGGCATGATTTGGTAGAAATCAGCAAACTAAATTAGAGTTTGATGCGAATTCAAATTAAAGCTAAATTCGATGACGCTGACATAGCTTTTTAGATTCTAATGAAATAGATGAACTAATTGCGGATTTAACTTTTTTTTTTAAAAAAAAAAGGAAAAACCCCACGTAAAATCAGATGGGGATTTATTTTTTTATTCGAAATTAAAATCTGACTACATTAGATCAAGCTTGCTTAGTTTGGACAGAGTTAGAGCTCAACTGAATCCTGCTTCTTTACAACTCTTTGTTATTGGGCCATTTTTTTTCCTATACCTCCCACATCTTCCCACAAAATAAGCTCCAAAACAAAGCCTTAAATATCGATCTTTTAGGTGCGTTTGATAGCATCGGATTTGAGATCCCCAGGATTTGAGATCCATGGATTTAAGGTCAAATCCTCGCTTCTCCAATTTTAAATTCAACATTTTGTCAATACAAAAAAAAAAAAAAAAAGGATCTATGTGTGGATCTTAGGTATGACCTAAAATCCTTAGTTTGATGAGCCTTAAATATCAATCTATCTGTTAGGGGCGTTTGATATCATTGGATTTGAGATCCCCATGATTTGAGAACCGTGGATTTAAGATCAAATCCTCACTTCTTCGATCTTAAATTCAACATTTTCTCAATGCAAAAAAAAAAAAAAACAAGGATCTATGTGTGGATCTTAGGTCTGACCTAAAATCCTTAGTTTGATGAGCCTTAAGTATAGATCTATCTTTCAGGGGCATTTGGTAGCATTGAATTTGAGAACAGTGGATTTAAGATCAAATCCTCACTTCTTCGATCTTAAATTCAACATTTTTCAATGCAAAGAAATAAAATAAGGCTCTAAGTGTGGATCTTTAAGTCTGATCTTCCTCAGTTTGATAAGCCATAAATTGTACACTGGATCTTTTGCTACATAAGCAAAAACATGTCACGTCAAATCCATATCATATCCATGGATTTCAAACATGGAGTAATCAAACGCCCCCACTAATGACTCGATCGTGATGCACGTTTGACTCCCTAATGTGAAATTTGTTTATGGATTCCAGTGACATTGATTTTTAATCAAACAAAAAAATTTATTTATTTATTTATCAAAGCTCAGGTTGTAAAGTGGCAGGGTTAAGACTTGATCTAGAATTTTCTAAAACGCTTTGAATTTCATGATTTATATGTAAACTACATGGTTTATTTCTTTCTCGATATAAGACATTTATGAGATGGTTTAGTTTTGAAGTAAAGGGGCATAGCGTAGTTGGTCGGGTTAGAGGCTTGTAAAAGGTAGGTCTCTAGTTCGACGTGGGCACTATGTTCCTGTGTCTTAAGGCAGTAGGACGCGACATCCAAGTTGAAGGGTGTCCCGTTCTATCCTGACACCGACGCAGCTCAGACCCCAGAGGCATGGTTAAAAAAAAAAAAATAACGATGATGACGAGGACAATAATAATAATGTTTGATAGGGTTAATAATAATAATAATAATAAAAGCTACCCTCAAAAGCCATACCAGTTTAAATCATGTTAATGTTTGGTGAGGAGGCATTTTGTACATATCTAATTGAAAAAAAATGAAATTGTAGAAAGATGGCAGTTTCTGCCATATATTGATTAAAAAATTACAAGCTGACAAGGTGCTAAATGATGGTGTTCTTTAAGTCGGCAGATTTGACATTACACCTAATTTCCAAATTAATACATCCAAGATAAGTTAAATTAAACAAAAAAAAAGCATGTTGTTCAAAAAACTTAGATACAACCATGGTCCATGGAGCATGTTAACTAAATATTGGTCAAGTTTTGATAATGTAGGTTTAGTTTTCCTAATGTCTATGAGTTTCATGCATGGTTGTAGTAAATTAAAAAAAAAAAAAGAAGGCTAAAATTTAAAATATTCAAATTACTGGAGGTAAAAAAGTTTAACACCGGGAATATTGATCTTGGCTTGACTTAGTATAAACATTGAGTATCAACTGTTTATTTAACCCTATATCTGATCCAAAACTGAATCCAAACCGTTGTTTTGATTCTATTAGCTTGTTAACGAACTCGAGTCAGGCTAAGGTCGAACCCACAAGCTCGAGCTCAGTTATGTTTTAATTGATGGGCTTAAACAAGTTGAGCTTGAGCGGACCTTATAAATAAGCGGTATATAAGTCGAGCCAAGCTCGAGCTGACCTAGCTTGAGCTAGACTTGGCTATGTATGGACCTAGACGCGTCCTTCATAAAATGTGCTAGGGAGGCATCAAAGATGTGGAATTAATACCAATTGTTAGTTGGACGATATTAAACCTGGCCTTAACATTAAGTACAGAAATCTTAAAGTGGGTATTATTGAAGCCAATTATGAAGATGTAGCAAGGTGACAACAACACTCTTGAAATAATTGGTAAGTGAATGAACTTGGGACCCAAGAAACCATCTTTCACTAGGACTATTATTATGGGGGCCGCTCATAGGTGTGTGCACACAATAAATATACACTCAAGGAGAAACAAGGACGGTTGGAGCTAGGGACGGAGCCAGGATTCTCTTCAGGGGCGGGCCAGCAGTCTGGATCCGAGTAGGACCAAACTAAATTATAATACAAAAAATACATTACGTAATTAAAAAATATTATTATTTTTAATGTAAAAAAGAAATTCATTGGTTGGGTGGAGCCATGGCTTAGGCGGGCCCCTCCTTTCCTCCGCCCTGGTTGGAGCATTTTAGAATTTTTTTGTAAAAAATATATATTTTTAGACTTTTAACATTTTCGTATTTCAATTTTACCCTTTCCAAAACTTTTTTTTTTAATCATTCAGCTTGCACGTCAGTGACTTCTTTTTTAGAGAAGGCGTAACTATGCACCAGTGACTGTGTTTTTGCTGACAAACCACCTCATAATGGTTGTTTTTGAGATTTGCACGCTCAACTACGTTTTTATTTTGTCTTGTTATTGGAACACAAAAACCAGATTTTTAAAAACTTGGTTTTCATAAAAACCATTTTTTACAAGCCTGATTTCATCAAACACCATTTGATGGTGTCATGCAAAGGCTGCTTGGTTTTCTGTTTTACTCTCTCACTCTTTTTTTCTTTCATTTTTTCTCTTAGCAAACATTTCCCATCTTTTAAATCTCTCTTTCTCTCTCTCTCTCTCTCTCTCTCTCTCTATATATATATATATATATATATATATATATATATATATATATATATATATATATATATATATATATATATATATATATATATATATATAAAAGAAAATGATAACTTTGGCAACTCAGAATCAATCAAACTCACTTATCTTTTTATTTATAATATTTGAGAGAAAAATATGTGAACTAATAGTATTTATTTTTTTCTTATTTTTCTTTTTCAATCTTCTATCAATTCTATCATTATCGCATACACTACTATGTGTAAGTTGTCGTATATATATATATATATATATATATATATATATATACCCACACAATACCGTTGTAAATGTGTAATATCTTATTTAGATATGCAAACTGACTTGGACCTAAAACATTTGCCAAGTGAATGCGGGCCTGGATCCTCTTGACGGGTCATAGATGGCCTTGGTTTACCCAGAAAGACCCGTCACAATATCCCGAGGGCCCACACGACGGCGGGGGGCAATTGGGTAATTAGACAAAAGACTCGGGGCATTCCTTAGCTAGATGTAATGGTTTTGATTCTTTGAACGCCCATCGCGAGCGGGAACGCTAAAACTGTCTTTCAAAAACAAGGGAATTCTGTGAGTGATAATTTTATTCTTCACGCTTAAAGTCAGAATCACCCACACCTTTCACCTATTAGACGAAAAAGTCTCGTCCAGACGCCGAATAATATCTACGATCTGTGAGGGTGTTTTCGTCTTTAAATTTCTCTTCGACGCGGGGAGAACTCCCTCTTCGACTCTTCTCCCCGTTCTCGGTGGGGGGAAGAGAGAGAGCGTCGGAGAAGGACACCATGGAAGAGGAAGCCGCCGAACCCTTGTCAAGAAATCGCCTCCTTGAACTCCAGGCCATCATCGCCGATGCCAATGGCGACTACCCGTTTGATGAGATGCCCTCAAGCCCCGCTTCCCTCCTCCACTCCCTCTCCCTCACCATGGACTCCGGCGGAAAGATCGGTCTCTTGGCCTCAAATGTCTACCTCTCTCTCATCCTCTGCACGGACTCTCCAGTCTACTCCTTCTTCACGCCAGTCGCCTTCCTCTCCTTCCTTCGTTCCCTTCGTCTCGCAGTCAAGGGGCGGCAGACTGAAGCCCGGCCCTCCCAGCCCAATCGCAGAAATGACCGCAAGAAGAAGGCCGGCCGTTCTTCTTCCCATGTGCTTCACCAACCCGATGAAGAGGAGGCACAAGCAGAGGAAGAAAATGAGGCAGTCGAGATTGAAGACTTGGTTTCAGTTCTTGCGAAGTTGGATTCCGTCGTCGGCCGCGTTAGTTTGGAGAGGTTCTCCGATAGCTTGAAATCTTTGATCGAGGCAGTGGTGCAGGTGTTGGTCGTAGCTGCCGAATTCGAGAACGAAACCTCCGGAAAGGTTCGAAAGTTGTCTTATCGCCGCCCCACTTCTGCTAAAGATCGGCTGCCGGGTCTCTGCTTCAAGATTTTCGTCCGTGCCTTGCATCCACAGCACGGGGACGTGACAAACAATTGCGTGGAGGTGTTGAAATCTCTCTCCCCGCTGCTTGTTTCTCAGAATTCTCAGATCCGTTGCCCTGCAATCGAGTTCGTGACCTCGAACTTGACGGAGATTGCTAAGGAATGGCCGGATGTCAGGAGAGCAATGGCTGCTCTGCCAAGGTACTTAGCGGTGAAGTCAAACACCGATAAGATTGATTCACGGGCAGTGGCGGTCGATGCTGTGATGAAGGTTGTACAGTCGCTGGGATCAGCAGAGCAGTATGAATTTGCTGGGTTTGTTGTTAAGATGTCCGTAGGCAAGGTTCGATTGAGAATGATGGCTATTGATCTTATTGTTGCAGTGCTTGGCTTGCTGCCTGATCCATTAGGGATCAGAGAAGATGGTTTTGAAAACGACGATGCAAGATTTTGTGGATTAAGATGTCTGGAAGCTTTGATAAACCGGTGTTCGGACAAGGTTGCTGGAATTCGGGCAAGGGCATTGTCCAATTTGGCTCATGCAGTGGAGCTTCTGTCAGCTGACATAAGAAATCGAAGTCGATTGATGGAAGCTTTGGCATTTGGAAATGGAAGCAGGGCTGTTCCAAATGTTGTCCACAAAGATAACTTGGAGAGTTTTAATTCTGAGATGGGGAACCAGGGTTTGTTTTTCAACCAGCAGACAATTTCACCAGATTTTGGTCCCGGTCCTACACCACTCACTCCCGGCGCTTTCTGTAGAGACTTGAATGCATTGGTGAGGAGGAGGTGCGTGGACGATAAGGCCGCTGTGAGAAAAGCTGCGTTGCTTCTGATAACAAAATCCACCGTTCTTCTCGGAAGGGTTGTTGATGAATCAGTCGTAAAGACCATTGGACTTGCTTGCTCTGATCCTCTTGTTAGCATCAGGAAAGCTGCTCTTTCTGCCTTATCTGAGGTACTATTTGTGTCATGTTCTCATTGTATGCAGCTTATGGACTGTTTCAATCCTTAGAGCATTGGGCATTCTCCCCATTATATTGGCGTTCTTTCATGCTTCATCTCCTAATATGTGATTTTCACTATTCTGGCCAATGAATATTCTTGGGCGTGTTTGAATTGTTGGACAGTGTGTCTGAAGATGTATGAATCAAACAGGGGGTTTAAGTGTCTCAAGACACTTCATCAATTTTATCCTGAAATCTCAAAGAAATCTGTCCGGAGCACCAGGGGTGCCACAGGAGAGAGAGTGTCCTAGACACCCCATCTCATGACTGAAGGACTGAGATCAGGCGTCTCATGATGCTATCTCAGCAATTCAATTAGTGAACTTTCTACAAAGTTTTCATACGATCTTTTCCCATTGTTGCTTTTTGCCTGGTTTTACCTTTGGTATCGTACTGAGTTGCTAACTGTTATAGTTCTAATACTTTCTTCTTTTTTTTATTATCATCTGATTATATTCCCCAAAAAGCTTGATAATTTGGGAGTGTAAAATGTGATTTGTAGTTGTAATTTGTAACATAACTGATGCAGTAAGTTACATATTCAGTTTCGGTTATTGGATTATGTGAACATGGACCATTATGTTGGGCTCATGATTCCAATTTTTCCTATTCACTATAAAGTGCTTGTTGACAGGTTTTCAGAAGATTCGCGGACAACTGGGTTATAACGGAGTGGCTTCGGTCAGTTCCTCAAATGATACTGGATAATGAGTCTAGCATCCAAACAGAGTGTGAAAATATGTTTCTGGAATTGGTTTTGGATAGAATTTCCAGGGCTGCTGCTGCTAGTAAGAGGGAAAGATTTTCGGTTGAGGCAAAAGCAAATTTAGAATTGGAGCTTGAGTCAATTTTCCCGGAAGGAGTGTTGCTATTACTGAAGGAAATGAGTGACGTTGATGTGTCTTCAAGTGTGAAGAAGGTCTGCAGAAATCTTGGCAAGAAAGGAAAGATTACTGCTGCTGTTGCTCTTGCTCTCCAGAACATCATCACCACCTCGGAGTCTCTCTGGTTGAGCAGAGGTCTTGGTGTTGAGAAATGGGTTGCGCCTGCCGGTGCATGGATGCTTCTCTCTATAATATCAGAATTCCTTCCCAAGGCTGTCGGTTGGAAGTTCTTGCAACACCACTGGCAGCTACTTGACAAGCCCACTGACTTGCAAAGCAATGCTTATGTCACCCCTTTGTCTAACAGCAATAATAGGGAGACAGATGAGCCAGATCCAGTGTGCATTTCTTGGGCTGGGGATCGAGTGTTCCTTTTACAAACAATCTCCAATGTCGCTTTGGAGTTGCCTCCAGAAGCTGCTGCCAATTTGGCACATGACCTGCTTTCCAGGCTCGAGGCGTTCGATATGCACCCCACAGAGGTGGATTGCAAATTCTTGAATCCTTATATTGGCTTTGGTTTTAGTCTCCACATAATCTAATTATTTTCAGTTTGAGTCATTTACACCAGATTACCTTAGTAGCTAACTCCGACTTTACTCAAAAGCAGTTAGTAATTTTCATGCATACATTACCATTGCTACTGTTATGAAAATGCTCCTGCTTTTGCTTCTTATTTTGTGAGGAGCAGAATCACTTGTGGTTAACTTATTACTAAAACTTTATTGAAGGTTGACGCTCATGTCCAAGCTCTCACAACTTTATGCAAGCGGAAATCTGTGAACTCAACAGAAGGAGATATGCTGGTGTCTAAATGGGTAGAGCAGCTGCTCGCAAAGGCCTTAACTCTCCTCGAAAAGTATCTTTCTGAAGTATCACAAGCCAAAGATACAAACAATTTTCAAACTCCATCTAGGTGCAGCAAAAGTAAACGTAAAGGGAAGCGCCATACAGGAACTTCTAGTTCTACTGCACCTTCACAAGCTGCAACTGCAGTTTTTACAGTTGGCTCTCTGATCCTTGTTTGCCCTTCTGCGGATCTGAAAGGTATCATCCCCTTGTTGCAGACCATTATCACGTCTGGGTGCTCAGAGCAAAGACCCAAAGACATTGCTTGTCTGAACTTTTCTAGCGAGCAGATCTCTCCATCCTTGTACATCCAAGCCTGGGTAACAATGGGGAAGGTCTGCCTTGCAGATGACAAACTAGCAAAGCGTTACATCCCTCTGTTTGTCCAGGTTTCATTTGTTCCCCTCTTCTCTGTTTATGTGTTTTTTTTTTTTCTGTTTTCCTTTTTGAGAACGAAATTGTGGATTTTGTGCTTCAGGAGCTTGAAAAGAGTGATTCTGCCCCGCTCAGAAATAATATTATGATGGTGATGACTGACTTTTGCGTTCGGTATACCGCGCTAGTCGACTGGTATATATGTTTTTTAATCCTTTCACTGGTTCTTCCCAAAGTGATGTTGCAAATATTGACACCATTGAGATCAAACATGTGGCACAATAGCTGCAATTTCATTTTGAGAATATCAAGTGGTTTCTGATTTTTAACCAAAAAAAAAAAACCAGCGCAGAGAGAGAAAAGGAACTTAATATTTTTGAGAATATCATGATCCTTCTGTAAAATCTTAGAGCTTAAATAATGGGGCCTATCCTTTTAGCCATCTATCAATAGGTCTGAACTCTCAACATTTCTTGGCACTATAGCCCTATTCCATAATAATGACTGGGTCAGGACTGAGAGGGCCTTTTGTCTTAGAAGACTTTACCAACAAAAAAAATGAACAGAGAGTCGTGTAAATCTTGATGAGAAAGGATCTTTGAGACATCTTTGCATACCTACTAAGTTATTCCTTACATTCATGTTTCATGACACACTTCACATTGTTATATTTCTCACTGGTCTGTTTTCTTGTGTTTCAGTTATATCACAAAGATAACCAAATCTCTTCGTGACCCTTGTGAGGTTGTGAGACGACAGACGTTTATTCTGCTTTCTAGGTTGCTGCAGGTTCGTTCCTGTTCCCTCCAGTAAGTGAAATGTTCAGTATACAGAGAAAGTAGAGTCAAAATTTACTTTTTTTGTAACATCAAAATGAGAAATTTATGTGCCATATTTGAGGCTCAGACTGCCGCTTGTGATATTCGATTCAACCAGATCAGAGTACCAGCTTTTGATTGGTGTTTTTTGTATTGATCATGTCATACTATTGGCTCTGCGAATTCTTTCACACTGGCGCAGCTGTAGATACTAAAGATACTGCCATTTTATAGGATTCTCTGCTATAACTAGGTTGTGGTGCATAAATAAAATGGTGCATTCACGTGACAACTTTGATTTAAAAGTGGCCTTCTCTGCGTTTCTGTATATTAATCTATAAAATGTTGCTTTATAATATTAAAATCCTTTTCTGCTGACATGGTTGACATCACCACGCAGAGGGATTATGTTAAATGGAGAGGTGTCCTCTTTCACCGATTTCTTCTCGCTCTGGTTGATGAGTCAGAGAAGATCCGAACACTAGCTGATTTCCTTTTCAGCAGCTTCCTAAAGAGTGGGTTCCTCCTGATCATCATTACGTTGGCTCCTTCCAATCATTACATAAATGTGCAGAAGCTTTTGATGATCATGGAAGCTAATGTATTCTGAATTTGGGATTGTGCATGTTTGCAGCTAAGGCACCACTTTTGGCTTACAACAGCTTCGTTGAAGTCATTTTCTTGCTGAATGGTTGCAAGGCCCATGCTGCGCACAGTGAATTGTACACCGGACAACGTCTTTTCACTTTAAGGTTGAATGGTTTCTCTTTCTCAGTTCGTTGCTGCAGTTATTTGGGTTGTTAATGAATGAATGTTTTTCCTTCTTACAGAGGCAGCGATGACAAAACGCAATTGCAAAGGATGCACATATATACATTATTACTTAAACAAATGGCACCGGAGCAACTTTTAGCCACTTCTGCAAAGCTTTGTGCTGAGATCTTGGCTGCCGTTGCTGATGGTTTGCTTAATCTCAATGAATCTGGGGCACAGGCCGTTCTAAAGGTACTGGACAGCAAGGTCGTATACTACAATGTTGACTGCAAATATATTGATCATCTGACTATTATTTGCACATGGGAGCTGCGATGAGGCTTAAGGAGAAAAATCAGTGGTACAACTTGAAACCAACTAATCAACTAAACGTAATGTGGATGATCACACTGATCAGTTTAACATTAGTTGCACTTAGTTGAGCACTTTCAGAAAAATTGGTTATTCACTTCCAATCTGGTGTCTGTTAGTTCTTTCAGTTTTAATCAAGCACCTAAAATCTATGAATGTGTGGCTGAAGGTGCTCAAAATCTCAAATACTTCAATATCGTCTATATCTTGCTAAATTTTTTCCTTGACAGGATGCTCTACAAGTACTAGCATGCAAAGAAATGAGGATTCAACCCAGCCGAGGTTCAGCAGCAGCAGCTGATGCAACTGAGATGGACGAAGAACCAGGGAACAGCAACGGAACATTTGTAGCAGCTAAAGGTCGGGTAGTCAGTCAGGTAGCAAAGAAGAACCTGGTCCAGAATGCGATTCCGATATTCATAGAACTGAAGAGATTGCTGGAGAGTAAGAACAGCCCCCTTACAGGATGCCTGATGGAGTGTCTGCGTACAATCCTGAAGGAGTATCAAGACGAGATTGAGGAGATATTGGTTGCAGATAAGCAGCTCCAGAAGGAGCTCATCTACGACATCCAAAAGGCTGAAGAAGCCACGGCTAAGTCTGCAGTTTCAGAGGTAATGCGCAGTGGTCCACGATCACTCACTCGCCAATCTGCTGCAGCTGCTGCTGTATCTGGTAGTGCTGGTGGACATTTGAAAAGTGGTGATGCTAGCAAGGTGGTATCTGCAGTGGCTGACATAGCTGCCTCTGCTACTGCTAATACCGTACTTAAGGATGTCAGCAATGGGGTGCCCACCCCGCGCCTGGATTCGATGAGCATACCAAGGGTCAAGGCAGTCTCTAGAACAAATTCTAGTGGAGGCCACACTTCTGTCATATTGGAGTCCTTGAGGAGAAGACAGACTTTTGATTCAGACAGTGAAGGCTAGAAGACCTTTTGCAGTATGATAAATCATCATGCTTAGTAAATCATGGTCTGTAGGCTGAATTTATACATCCACACATGTAAAGGAATTAAAATAATCCATATGTTGACGATTAGGAAGTCTTCATAGACTTGTATAGCCTAAACTTCTAAGCTCTGTTCAAGAAACTAGATGTGGGGGCGGTTGAGATTTATTATGATAAGTACTTGGATCAGCTTTGGTGTGGATGTTTTGGGGCAGATGGCATGTGGCATGACTGCATGATGAATCATTGTCTTGGTCTGGATGACCATGTCTGTGCTTGTTCTCATGCTCATCGTCCCTGTCTGGTATAGTGTGCTCCATGAGTTTTGGTTCATGGTGTTTGATGCATTCTATTTCATACTCTGAATCTATCCACTTTGATATGTATTCACACTCACTTCGCTCATCAAGAGCGAATAGTTGGGCCTTGTTGAGATTGTAAAAAATGGGAACAAATAGATCAAAATCATCAGAGTGTGGTACTATGTATTTGATGCCAAAGAACAAGGGTTCTTTGTCTCATTGACATAAAGTATCCTCGTCAACCTGTAATTAATTGATTGTAGCAAGTTGGGCCTTGCCATTCTTCAAGAGAAGCTGAATCTTTCCATGATGGGAGCATTGTTTTGTTCAGAGCAAACAAAACTTTGTGTTTGCACCAAAGGACTGTGGCGACCTCTGGGATATCTGAGAGGCTTCTATGCATTTGAAGTTGAGGGTTCCGCCTGGCACTCCCTTAGGATAGTGATCCCAAAGGCTCATGAATTTTGCTCCTTGTATGTATCCTTGTTCAAGGAGGCCAACTACTTGGTTGTACATAGGTTTTTGACCAGTATCACCATAACATTCATTATAATGTTTGACAAACTGGAAAGCTTGTGGCAGAGGTAAAGTGGGAATGGGAGTTTTGTGGGCAAGATAACGATGTGATAGATGGAGGAAGAGCCATGGCTCTGATACCAAAAGGGATGGGAAGAGATGGGGATGAAAAGGGAGGAAGATGGTGTAGGGTGCTCCATTGTTTGCTACAATAACTACCAGTGTTACGGTGTTTTACAGGGCTAGCTATTTTAGATTCACAGGGATGAGGCATCGCGGTAGCACAATTCCACTTAAGGATTAAGGATTGCTGGATAATGAAATCCAATATTTGCAAAGACAAATCACACTTTTGCATCTCCCTTCACCAAAAGCAAAGGAAGGGTTGAGAAGTTTTTGCACAAGGCACAAGGTGACCACTGATCCAGACCCACAACATGATCACAACATGATCCAAAATCAACAGTTTCTTATTTGAGAAGACCACTGATCCAGACACAGAGTCATGTCCAAGTCCAGTAATCTTTGGATGAGATAAAGGCTACTGATCCAAGCATGCAATAGGATCATAATATCACAATTGCAGAATCAGATAAAACTAAATAACAAACCCACTACGAATTTCAAATCCAACATTTTTTTATCAGATAAGACCACTGATCTATTCTAGACCCATTACGTGATCGAAATCCAACAATTTAAGGATCAGACAAGACCCTTGATCCGAATACATGTCCAACATTTTTGAATCAGCTAAGACCACTGGTCCAGAGCCATATCCAGTGATAGGAAACAATTAGAAATTTAATTGTAGATGCTCTAAAATGCGAACAAAAACATCTGAACGAGAAAAGAACAAGGTTCCATTTCCAAACAGATCTCACTTGAATTACGAGAGAAACGTCCACGAAGAAGAACATACCAATCAACAATTCCATTCCCAAACAGATCTCACTTGAATTACCAGAGAAACGTCGACGAAGAAGAACATACCAATCAACAGGTGAGTGTACACGATGGTAGTATCCAGGCTTTAAATATATGACAGTATAATATTCCCTTCACTGGACTGTTAAAGAATAAAAAATAATATTGCATCAATAATGTCCACTTCAACGCAACAGGGGTCAAAACAACATACAGAGATCCAAAGAAACTCAGTCTCGTAACACCTGAATCAACCAACTAGAAGACCAACAAGAATTACCAATGTATTCAGCACAAAAGAATTAATGAAGTAACAAAAATGATGGGAAAACCATAGACTAGCTTAAAGCTTAAAATGGACATCAACCACAGCACAGTCTTGTTTACTCTATACAAAAAAAAAAAAAATCTGAGGTAGTGATTGGATAAGGAAGCAAAATTGGGTTCAGTTGAGAACAGGTCTTTCATCCACTGCCAATTTTTTTTCTCCTGAAAGGAAAGAACCAAAAAAAGAAAATGGTGGTCATTTCCCACCTATAGCTGGAAAATGGCTCAGCTATGGTCACCCATCTTCTATGATCTCAACAGCAATTTTGCTGTACAGAATACTTAAAAAAGAAAAAGAAGACTACCTATTTTCCAGCAACCTGTTTTCTAGCTGAAGAGCTGCATAATGAAAAGAAAAAGACAAAGTTTCATTTGGTTTTCTGGCTGTTTTCATACAAAAAATGGCAGAACCAGTACCAGCATTGTCCAGCCATGGACGGCTGGAATATTTTTCCCATCCCGCCACCTCTTTTAATGGTGGCGGGACTGCAAAAGAAAGAATCAACCCACTCCCTCGACGAACTGAGTTTTGGGAAGGCTGGTGGTGCCCGAACATGTCATATAACCCAGTTTTATGGGGGACTTTAACCCATGTCCCTACCATGCTAGACTATACACAAAAAGTACTCTAGTCAACTTACGCACTACATAAAACTGACTCAAAATAAACATGGCCATAAATAAATAATGAACATGGATTTCAAAGTCTAAAGACTCTAAACCAGGTTGACACTCAACAATAAGACCAAACCTCAACTAAAATGATCTAAAGGAGAATTA